>QNGE01002080.1:49297-81632 GCA_008508345.1 Paragonimus westermani
CCGCTCTTATGATGATTAGGCGCACTTTCCCCGCATGGACAAGAAAGCTTTTCAAACGCTTTACGGGATTTATATAAGACCGCCCCTCGAGTATGCCAATCAGGTCGTGTATAGCGGCCTGAAGAGAGACATATTAGCTGTTGAGCGTGTCCAGCGCGCGGCTACCAAAATGGTCGCAGGCCTGAGTAATGCTACTTACGAGTCTCGACTTGAAATTCTTGACCTTTACCCAATTGAATTTCAAAGACTTCGCGGTGATTTGATACTCACACTCTTCTTCTTTAGAGTAGGTCTTGTAGAACAGTTTTTCACTGTAGCGAATGATGACTGCCGGCGAGTACATAATAGGAAGCTTTCCAAGCTTCGTCCTCGGACCTTTCTTAGGCAGCAGTTCTTTTCTTACAGGGTTATTAACTATTGGAACAGCCTTCCTTCTGTGGTCGTCAGCAGCGCTTCCAGGGATCGATTCGAAGCTTTGCTTGATTCTCATTTATCTAAAATTGCATTATGCGAATAATCTTTCTCTGTTATTGGTATTCACTGTATTCTCCAAGAGCGGTGCTACACCCTGTTTTCAATGATTGCCTTTGAGATCAACAGAAGCCCGCTGACACTGAGCAAGGAAAACCGACTGGATCCGGGAACGTTGGGCCGTTGCCTCGAACCCGTGTATCAATCGCTGACATAGCTGAAAATGATTGTCTTTCAGATCAACAGAAGCCCGCTTGACACTGAACAAGCATAGCCGACTGGGTCAACGAACCTTGAACCTCTGCATCGAACCGGTGTATCCATCGCCGAAAATTGTTGCATCGCAGTTAGAGTGTTTTCGACAGAAACGGCGATCAATTTGGAATGGACTGCACAGTGCGATGTGTCCGTTTTGTATGCAGTGCCTGCTGAATGTTTGTTTGCTATCCGGTTTCATATCCTGTTGGAAAGTGTATATTTTGTGCGCCCTTGCGATTGTCTGCCAAAAACAACTGGATCCGTGCACCATAACATCTCCTCTTCGTATTAACTCACTTATCGATCCCGTGCTTATGCTTCTGCTCGACACATTCGCGATGACCTTCCTAAACTCAATGTTATCCTTAGATAAAGTCCTTATTGCGTACCACCTAGATGCAGGTCAATAATATGTACGGGACTTTCCTGGATCCGCAGAACCCGTGACACACACGAGGTCAGTGATATAGCTGAAGTTGGGTCCAAACACTACACAATGCTTGAGTATGAACATGAACCCACAGTGGGATGAAAATAAAAGGATTCACAATGGCCCATGAAGATGCGTTAGTTTGGAGTTCCGCAACACTGAATAAGGTATCCAGTTAGTAATATTTGTCGTGTAGCTCAAAAGACCTTGGGTTTGCAGCAGAGATGATTTTAAAGACAGGTAAATACAGCGATTCGCCAGAGTAGACGGTTACTTCTGTTAGTCTTTAACTTCCACAAAAGAAGGCAAAAAGAACGCACGGCTCGTAACCTTAGAGATAAGCTGTGTATTATTGATTTATTCCACCTACTTGGTTTAATCGTTAAGTGTACATGTGAATTTGAAGGAGGTGGATGTTGCGAAGAACGGTGAAAATTATGAAGTACACAATGCACCAAAAACCCGACAGCGTCAAGGTCACCTTGGAAGGTCAACCGATGTGCGGTTAGACGGCGGGGAATGTGTAGTCTGTTTAATGTGGATGTTCTCGAGGAGGATCAGGTTGTCCGTATTGTGGAACATAAATACAAAGTTTACGGAAAGTCATTTTGTGAACCTTTACTCGAGGGATTTTGGAGATGGGGCGTTCGTTATATTCCAAAGCAGATTGCACCGAATACATTAACATTTACTGGACTTCTTGCAAACGTCCTACCGGCAGCAGTGCTCCTCTATTGTAGTCCTTATTTCAGGGATGAAGTAAACTCTCCTATTCTCATTGACTACTTGCAGATATCCCCTGTTTGCATTTTACTTTTTGCTCTCGGATTATTCATATACCAGACACTTGACGCGCTTGATGGATTACATGCGCGCCAGACTAACACTTGTTCACAACTTGGAGAACTTTTTGATCACGGATGCGATGCCATTTCTATGTGTGGGTAGTTCTGCCGCACATTCATATTGTGATTCAGACTCTGCATCGTTGGGATACTTCTCAACAATTGGCCTTGGGCGCAACCCCACTGTCATGTTCGTGGAGTTCTTCATTTTCAGTTGTGTTTTCTATTTTTCACAGTGGCAGTCGTACGTAACGGGTGTAATGTGTTTCGATGGGTTCGTTAGTTTCAGTTAACTAACTGTCTTTAGTTTCAGTGTTACTGAAGCCATTCTGGCTTGCGTGCTTTCTTGCATTATTTCCGCCCTATTTGGTGTAAGCATTTGGCAGACCAAAGTAAGTCAGCAGTTTTCATGCCGTCTTGAATGTTTAAAACATCTCAAGCCAGTATCCAGCTTTTCTTCTCACGTTTGTACTTCCTGGCTTGTGTCAGGTCGGAGTAACTAGATTATTACGATCCCCCTAAATTCAGCTACTTTGCCGGTTGAGACTAGGTTTCAGAGCTAAATACCCAGACCATCCGGTTCCACTCGGTTTGCTTGAATTAATTTCTGAAGATCATCTGTTTATATGAAGGACACAGGTTAAAAACGGAATGTGGCGCATTTTTGTAGGTTACGAATACCAGAAACAAAATTCTGCTCAGCGGTTCAAAGCAAGTTTTATCGGTTTACCACGAGACAATGACTGTTAGCACGTGATGATGTCACACCTCGTGGTGTTCCATTGTGGGTATACTTTTCATAACTCCGCTCTGGTATATCCACATTCTGAACAAACATCGTATAACACCTGTCGACATCAGCCATGCTATTGCACGAAAACAAGTATTATATAGATACATTTCGAATATGGCATCGGAAGTCTGTAATTTTCAGGCATAAAAATGTGTCTTTTGCGTGAAAGTCTTTCGGGTCAAGGCTATAGAAGTGGTTTGTGGTTGGTCTAGTAGAGTCGTTTCGCGGAATTTTCGATTCCGACTGCACGCCTCAGCTGCTGCGATAGAGCGATGTCCAACAGAGTGCTTGAGTTATCATAGTCGTGATCCAATCGGAGTATGCAGTTTAGCCTATAGGGGGCATAGAGCACGAACCATTGAACTTAATCCCTTGATCAACAAACTGGTGCAATCAGATGGCTTCGGAAGTCAGTCATGGGAGGCAAATGCAAGTACAGTTACATTAGTTCTGATAAGCGCAGACGTATTATTGAGACTTTTGAAAGTGATGATGATTGGTTCATGGCAGCTCGCCAAAATGAAGTCAATCGCAAGACCGCGTATAAGTGGTTCTATGCCGAGTGCAATCCCGCGAAGGACATAGAAGCAACATTTCGAACAAATTGGAAATCGACAGGATATCATTTTGTTACGGGTAAGTACTGCCGTGCATTAATCAACTCTGAACGGTGTTTTCCATTATCTTTAGAAGAAATAGGTGGAACATGGCACGCTACGTTTGCTTTAAGGATTATATGGATTATGAGAAAATTTGACTAATGACCGTTGTTAAATCTGAATGAGCAGGTTTGGGTTTGCCAGTTGAGTGGTGCACAGATGGCCCCAGTAATGCTGCAACTCTGTATTCTATGAAACTGGGTTAAGGTTTTATGTTGCATCGTGAAAGGGGGTTACAAAATGCGCTACACCTCATATGATTGTGGGATACCTGGTTAAGAAGAAAATTTAATGATTACGAGGAGGCTAATGACGAAGGAAGTGTACAAGCAAGACAGTTACATTTGGTATCGTGCGAGTTGATCTGACTACCAAAGAAGTCATGCCTGATGCAGTGAGTTTATCTGCTGCTGGCTAGCCATTGCATCTTAATTGTCCTTATCAGACCGCCCGACAAGTTCACAAGTCTGTCATGGATCAGCGCAGCGTTGTACTCACCGTATTTGCACTGAACGAGTAAACTAACGTTTCATTCCGTTGGCAAGTTGCCTAGTCGTACGCGTGGATTCCGCGTCCGAATGTTTGATCCCAGTTAGGGACAATGTATTTTGCGTAGGGAATAATTGCGTTCCTGTATATTACAACTTTGTATTGCTTTCACGTCTCGTTCCATAGTCGTTACGGTTGAAGACAAAATGGTCACAGGCATTTGACTGGATGTGACTTCGGAGCGTGTGGTGGTAAAGTGTGCCATCTGTATCACTTGAATTCCCATGTGTGCTTATCCTATGTAGTCACAACCTTCTCTCGGAGCTGTTTTCATTTTGTGCGGTGGTTTCAGACTGTCAACAATGTTGTGGATCCAGTTAGCCGTGAGTTCGTGATGACTGTTAGTGGAATCAATCACGAAAGAATTTGAACGATGATTAATTTTGCGCATCTAGACGATTTATGTTTGGTGTGCGCCGCGTTGTCACACAGCTGCAGGCGCAGTGTAGAGAGTGAACGGACGGTATATATATCCGATTCTTTTTCCAATCACTTGACACTTTCGGTGGTTGTGAGTGTTGCTTTCCCCCTATCTTTATTCTACTCAAGTTATAACTTATCGTTTAGGATCCTATCTTTGGACTTGAAATAAATCAGATTCAGTTCATCATCGTCGTATTAGGATCCTTGGTCTTATTTTCTCGATTCGGCCACACCATCTCTGTGGGAGGAAGCGGAAAGTTTGGTACTACAGTAGCGGTAAGTTCATATGATGTTCACAGGACGTTTTATTTTGTGTTCAACATTTCTGGCTGTAGTAGAAACTTTTCCAACCATTTCACATGACCGTCAAAGATTAAACGGACGAGGTTCATTTCAGGGTCTTGGCGTTTCTGATGTGTCTCGGAGTATCATAACTGTTTATATAATGGCCCATTTTGGTGTAAAAATTCACGTCCACTCTAGAGGAAGCAAAATTATAAAGGTACATAGTTATCACAAGGGTGATATAAATTAAAATGCATCACCACTGGTGTATTTGTGTCGTTCTCTCGGTTATCCGACGGGAAGGTTTTTCATGTAGTTCAGGCGCTGTCATATTGCCATGGTCGGTGACAAAACGTCAGTGGTTGATGTCGATGCTCACTTGTCGTAGATACATGTGTGGAAGAACAATTTACGATTCAGAAGTACAAAATAAAGCCTATTTTTCAGTAGTTTTCAGGTCTAATACATCAACATTAGTATTCCCTCAATTTGCATACGGTTGCAGATGCCTTACGGCCTTCAGTACTTGCGTTTACTTCACGGACATCGTTTACGTCTGCTTAGCTGTCACTTCTTAACGTCTTCAACCACAGATTGTAAGTCAGACTGGATCCCTGCAAAGAGGCAAATGCGGTCCACAAGTTGTCGTCTACTCACTTCGATTTTTACGCAGTGAGTTAATTGACTTTGGTACACATCGTTTGGCGCAGCAGACAATTAACTGCCATCTCTAGTACACTACCCGCCCACCCCGACACATTCACATCGATCAAGTAAACCTGACCTACCAAATAATGCTGTCATGTTTCGACACGATCTGCTTGGCTTCACTGCTCACTTTTTGCAGAGTGGTGGTTGGGCTAAAAATCGGACATCAATTAACAATTGTTGAATTAATTCGCTGACTGATAAAAGTGATAAAATGCCTATATGCTCTCACACTGCACACGCACTGTAGCCACGAGGCGCTTGTGGACGTTGTGCCCACGCTCTCTTTAAGAGTCATTTTGGTCTTCACAACCCAACCATACCTTGTCGCTTAAAAATGTCATAGCCGTATAGTCGATATCACGGTTAAAAATGTTGTAAAGCAGTAGCATATTCCATTCCATACACCAATTAATCAAAGGTCCCCTGAATTCGAAATACGCTGCAGTGGTGATTGTTGTTCTGATCTTGTCACTTGTGGCATTTAGCGCAGCAGTGAAACAATACATCAGAACGAAACGGACGTTTTAATTATTCACATCCAGGTCTATCACTGTGGTATATACGCAATATGAAGATACTCCCTTAACAACGCAGTGGTATCGCGTCACACGACCACCACCTCAGCTCTTATTGGTCAACCTCAACTGAGACACATTGTAGTATACCAGGATAACTTAAGATACTGACCTAAAACTGGCGTTGTCCCACACCTTTCTAACGGGAAATCGGTCTTCCGTCCGAAATATCCTGCCCTGTGCATTACCTTGCTTCTCGGAGACAAGAAATTCTGTTGTTTCGGTAATCTAGTGTTCTGAAATCTGTCAACTGTTCGGAATCGGTTTCAGATGGCCATTGTGAGACCAAATGAAACTGAGTATCCTTGCCAAATTTTTTTCTGGTCTCGGTGCTGGGTTGGGTATGCATCGCTATCCGCTTCTGCCGCTCAACGATTTTCCTTCAAACACAAAAGGTGATAAATGCTTCTGTAAACTTGATCTCACAAAGATCTACATCCACGTGAAGTTAACAGAACATTTTGAGTTCAGTTGGCTCTCCTTTTTAGTACGAGCATCTTCCATTTGCTGTGACCATTCCACCTTTAGTCGGAGAGACCATGGATACGATAAAGGCCGATGTTCTGGAGGGAGTCATCCATCTAGACGACATTATTTTGATGAAAGCCGATGCATTTCGGGGTAGCACGGCGTTCGGCCCAGGTCGTCTATGAAATGGCTGATTACGGTTTTCGTATTTGACGAGAAAAACGTTATTTGGTTATGCGCTCCGTCATCGATACTAGTGACCATCGTCGAAAGCCAAACATTTCGTTTGTTATCGAGTTGCTACTTCTATGAAACTTGTGGATTGCCCGTTTTTCCTGGGGCTTTTGTTGATATTTTGGCACTCTTTCGTTCGCTGTGCACCGCATTGAATGACGCGGGGCAGTGAAAGCCGTAAGGAAGCTGTCTCGCTGATGACGTCTTACTCTCACTTGCAGCTCGGTTGTTTGCTTGCAAGGTGTAGGCACCTTGATGTTGAATGTTTGAATGTAGACGTAGTTATTTTCAGTACTTAGGTCCTTCCCCGTTCCCTTCTTTTTTTCTTCTCTCTTCCTATACAGGGTTTGTTTTTTCTTCATGGTTGTGTGGCAGTTAAGCATTAGTGTGAACCTCTGTTGTATTACTGTCTATGATGATGATGATGCATTCTTCCACCTTTAAACAGGACGTTGGCGAAGGACATTCTTTGATGCTTGAACTTCAAGTGTTAGCGCTCATTCGTAGAAGTCAATCCTGACAATCCGATTTCATGCTTCGATACCACTTCTGCAATCCACGTTACCGTTGGGTTCTTCAGATTCTCTAAGCCGTGGTCCTGAACTCTCACCTGGATGGCCTTCATAAACCGTTGGTCATGCTTTTCCATCCATCGTTATCAAGGCAGAGATGCCCTTGCTGGCGTCTCATAAAATGCCGTTTGGCCGCCACTTTATTCTTCTGGTCGACCAAAAATCCCCCACTAGCTGTCCTCAGATCATAGGACGGCATTCAGGCGTCATTTACAACGACGGCAAGAACATCACGTAACTGCAAACCAGACACACGTCTTTAATGAGCGTTGGACAAGTGGACGCTCTCTCTTCCCTGATTGGGTTACGGATGTCAGGTCCAAAAAAGTGTTTTTAACTATGTCACTGTGTCATTCAAGGTTTTCCAGAGGTTATCTTTACACTTCCAGTCGGAAGCGCAATGGTCGCTAGTGAAACACACTCAGCCTAAACCCTAAAAAGGGTGCTCGTAAGTAATTGTACCCGCTGTCTACATGGTGGACTATCGGGTGACTTGACGTAACTACATCAGAGTCATTCTACGCCCTCGATTCTCTACAGCTGCATACACTGTTCGGTGCATGAATCGTTATTTCGGTGGAAATTCAGCCTAAAGCCATTTATCAGCTTTCCATTGACGTGGAACATCGTTCGAGTAAAAACGCTGACTTGTAACTACGCCAGCTTACGACTTACGGACGAGCAAAGTGAACGTTGTCTTGTCATGGATACTCCCTGGCATCCGATGCACCGCTGAAAATTCCGCCCCATTCTTATTCCCATCCGAAGTCCTAATGGTCTACTTTACGCCCAGATTTCCCCAGTTCTCTCTGTGCTCAGAACTTGCTGAATGTTGTTCATGCTAATAGTAGATGTTCCGAGAACCGTTGCCAGTTACCACCGTATATAGTTCACATTGTTAACTTTCGAGAAATTTTACAAGCGTAACAACATCAGCACTGCTTCTCCGCGCATTCTCACGGTTAGTTTCACCACACATTGTGAGGTGTCCTTCGCCCTGTAAACCGCTTAGTGGGCGGTAACTACCGCAAAATTGATGGAGACGCTTCTAATGGATTGCTGATCAATTCGGTACCTGCGAACAGAGGATGGGTTATCTCAGACCAAATTCATCGGCGGGCCGAAGCTGAGTTTGTCATCTGGTTGCTTCTGTCCCCCAGTCATAAGATTACATGCCGGGAGCCCAGAAATGTGGAACGCTTACAACCAACAACATGGGCAGAGACTTTCCCAGTTCCTCTGATCAGGTAGTCTTTCCGCACTATTATCGGAACCGTTCCTTCTAGTGGACTGTGGGTCGTATCTTCCAGATGTCTGAAAAAGTCCTCTTGGAAGTTCAGGTCGAAACAGACATTTGGTGTACCAAGTCAATCAGCTTCAGCCCACAACCCCGAACGCTTCACTCTGGACAGTGGAATTATCGATGGGGTTTTGCCAGTACGTCGGAATTCACTTCCTTTTAGATGCATGAAAACAGATACATGTGACCCGAAGCTAAACTGGCGAGTTGATTGTACACATGTGTGGAGACGTTTTACTACCCATATTCTGAAAGGAGCGCTTGGTATACACTCTGCGTCTTCAGATTATGGTGTGTTGCAGCAGGGTTGGGTTGGCTCTGACAGCTTTTTCATTACACTGCCGTTTGAGGTTGTTGGCTACTTCACTTCTCTAGACTGTGCTATCTCATCGGTCCGCACCATTATTAACGAAGTGCCCATGTGGACAACGAAGGCACATGTTGCGTCACGCGTACGTCCGAATGTCGATTGAACACGTTTTTGTGTTGTCTCTTGTGGCAGTTGAGCATCGTTGTGAACCACTGATGTATTGCTGTCTTTGATGATGATAATGAGCCTCGCCCCACTGACCGGTTTCATGAATACAGGTAGACCCTCGATATTTGATCACCACTTTTTCCCTCAAATAGCTTTCATCAAGTGGCTTGATTGTGTGTAAGTTTGAAAATTGTTCGCATCACTTGTCGGAGAAAGACTATCCGTTACAATAATTACTTTTGCGAGGTTGACATTGTCAAGCATTGACAAGTCTGATTGCGCTGGTTCGACAATTATCCTATGAGGTCTAACTAGATTATTTATTGGTTTTCAGTAGTCTCCGCGGCTCCCGCTTTGTGCTCATTTATAAGATATTTATCTTCTTAGTTTGCTTCCTCTGTTATGTTCTGCTGTGTTTTCCCCGCTTGTCTACAGAACACCAGCGTCTTGTTTCCCATCTGTCCGCTTCTGCTTGTCCTCGGCTCTGCTGTGCTGATGGCCACCCGGTCGCCGAGCAACATTTATCACAACCACCCCTGTCTGTTTCTCTTGGGCTTTGGGGCTGTGATGGCGAAAATCTCGCAAAATCTGGTGGTAAGTATGGCGTTTTGAGCTGTGTATGTGTATCAAAAAACTATCCTAAACTACTCACTCCTTTGGTACAGCTGTTTAATTTGCCCATTATTAATGACCATTTTCCCCTATTTGTTCGTATCTGTGATCTCTTTTCCACGTTTTAGTGGTTTTCCTGTTTTATACCACAGTTCCTATAGGCTCCGCTCTGCTTCACAACAACCCATCGTTACGTGGGTTTAGGTTATCTTTCCGACTGGTTCTTACCCGTAGAAATTGTGCTGTTTTGTGGCCAGTATGATAAACGTATGAGACCCATCGAATCCTGGCATCTTCTAGAAAACCAGTGTTGTTCATGCCATCAGTATGCAGAGTGCTATTTCCAGGTTGGAGCGTCCCCATCCCCATTTTGTTTGTTGCGTATGATCCACGAAAGACTAAAGAGTCCTCTTTTTCCGAGTAACATGCGCCATCATTCTGCAATCCTTCTGAGGTTATATCAACGCAAATGAACATCCTCATCAATAGCAACGTCTATGCAATTTCTAGTGGCACTCAACTGTTTTACAACTGTGAATGGAAAAGCAGGCCGTATGTTATAAGCCAAAGACGGGCGAGATGTGTCCTACCTTCCAACAATACTTTTATGTATCAACGCAAATGTGCAACCTCAAGGTCCCTACATCTTCGGCTGAGGTTTCGACGAATTTCTGCGCTTGAGAGATGATTAGGTGGGGCCTCTCATCTATGAGATAACTATCTAAGTCTGTATATTCTTGAAAACTGTACAAACGAATTAGGTTGATACTCACTAACAAATACCATCTTCCCTACCTGATCGTTGCTTATTCGTTGACATCACCCGACGTGTACGATTAATTGCCGATCACAACGGTGGATTACTTAAGAATGGTCATGTTTTACAGCTGTAGATTATCTTTCCTCCCGCATTACCATCAGAAAAGTGCATCTCATTCACAAGTGTTTTCCGATGTTGACTTTACGTCTTCTTTGGGGGCGTTGTGAGAACAAAGGGGTGATATTCGAAGTTGAGCAGAGTCGGTAGACGATTGCTTCAAGTTCCCGAATTTGGGAATGTCAGGTTTTTCGAAAATGACTTTCAGCCTGTTGTTAGTAAGTTGGTATCGCTACAACGAGCTCAGTGTTCGTGTTGTTCTTTGAACTTACATGTTGCTCCGTGTAATTACTAAGTCAAGTCCTGTGTTTACATTTTAGTCTTTAACGTTATGTTTGCCGAGTGAGGGGAACGGTGTTTGCGCTTTGTTGGAAGAAAATGACCTCAGGCTTAGGATGTTAACCGGGTGCTATTTTTGAGTTTGTTTAGAACCCACTAATTTAGATTATCGAGGACCGTCTTCTTCTTAGAGCTATGAGCCTTTTTTATTTCCTATGCCTCCACTGCTTCTCTTGCGGTTTCTTAATTACACGAACCGATAGCAAACCTTTATAATTTTATCAAGCAGACTGTACGTAACTGTTGCAGTCTTTCAGAGGTACTTTGCGCATTGAAGCTACAAAGTACATATCGAGGTACGGAACACGTACTAGTCTGGCTTTATCTGCTTAGCAATTGTCATAACACCATACGGTTGTCGTAATCAAAATATGCCAGGTGTCCACCAGATTTTACGTGTGCATCAGAATTCTATGAACGCCGTAAGCAGTTCTCCGTCACTTCACCAACGAAAAAAAGTTGGTGATAGTGGCAGTTTTCATTTGCTGGACTGTTAGTACTGAATATTTTTATCAATTCGCCGTACCCCCTGATTTGAGTTGAATTGTTTGAATTGAACTATGTTAGTTCGCATACTTGTTCCGCACACTCGTACGTTTAGACACTTCGAACATTGCGGCTGAGTCATCAGTTCAAATGCACCCTCACCATAATAGAAAACGGCTGTTGTTGGCCGGTAGCAAGTGTAACGCTTTTCCGAATTTCGTCGAAGTGTACAAAAGTTCAATCAACGCATTCCTAGCTGAGATGGAGCTCTGGCTGCTTATTTCCTGATTTCTTACCTGAATTTCAGTGAGTCCATAAATCACAACCTAGATGTCCGTATATCCCCACCAGAACTAAAACAGCTGTTGTACTTTTGTACTCACGACATACAGTTTGAACTCATTGGAGAACTATATCGTTAAATGGATGGTATGGTAATGAGATCCCCGTTGGGACGGTTGTTTCCGAACCGCTTCATGGTGAATCTTGAGCGTGACCAGTTAGAAGAAACCATTCATGGATTCACTGTTTATAAGCGATATGTGGATGATGTCATGTGTATAGTTAGCAAAAATGCTAACCGACGGATATCTTAGCCATTTTCAACTCGGCCCACACAAACGTAACATGTGCACTAGAAGCTGAACGTAACGATCAACTAGATTTTCTGGAAATGCTCATCCAGCGACGTGCTCATAGATCGGTTCAACGTAAAATCTACAGGAAAGACCTGGAATGAGCAGCACATCCATTTCAGCAGATTTGTTTCTCTAAGGCAGAAATCTCATAAACTGCTTGACTAATAAAGCCATGAGAATATGTACATGGGATACGTTCTCCGGCGAACTAACCTTTCTACGCACACTGTTCTCACAAAATGACTATCCAGAACGTTTTGTGGACAAAACTATGCAACGTCGCGAGAAACAGAATAAGATTACCTTAGCTGAATAGAAGAGTATTTATTTCTCCCCCATTCAAAGGGGATACACTTGCCGAAACAATCACTTGGAGAATTAACACTGCTATCAGTAGAATATTCTGTGCTGCTAATTTACGTGTCTGTTTCAACCTCACTTCTCCCCTGTGTTTACGGTTAGAGGATAAAGTGCCCGTTTCTGCGGCTTCTTTTTGCGTATACTCGTTTAATTGTTCCCGCGGAACTAATTACGTGGGTCGCACGATCAGGCGCTTATCTGAACCTATCCGCGAGTATCATCCAGCCAAGTCACCATGACAATTACCAGCGCAAATGTTGCACACCTCGTTGATGCACATCATACTGTCAACCTGGCCCCCTATTTTCATCCGATTTACCGAGTCACCGGCGGTTACTCAAAGGCTGTCAGATGCCGAATTTTGGCCACAACTGAAGCGATCGGAATACGACTGAACGATTCACTCTTGTGCCCACAGAAGCGCTTTGTTCAGGCGTTGAAGTTGCCATAGCCAGCCACCCACACCACGACCCATCAAAGCACCATGGTTCCAGTTACGTAATAATTGTGACGTAGTCGTATCGAAACTTTGTATCCGTGTGTGCCTACGACGTATCTGACCTCACTTGAACATACCATCTGTTTTTGTCCGTTTCGCCATGACAACTGTTTCATATAAATGCTATGTATTTGGCCCGACGATGAATAACCAAAAACGAGCTCGTTCGCTACACCATTTTTTTGATTAATACGCTGAGGAGTGTTAGCCAGTCATAACACTAAAACTCGACTATGATGAATCTTTTCCACTGGTGGGACTGTTATCGTTTGACCCCAGTTCAGGAGGACTTTCATGATCATCCACACCGGTTGGAACTTCGGTATCGAAGCTTTGGAAGTGTCGTTACGAGATAATCTGGGTCACCTGCTCTGTTGAGCTTGATATCCGGGATACATTTGCGTTAGAATCACATGATGGTGGAACAATAAAGTCAGAGGACTAACTTAACTTCTTGGACCCTTCAGTCCAGCGTTCTAACCTTCTTGACCTATCAGATAAATGTACCGATGAACGCTCTGGGTTAGTAACGTGGATTTAGTTGAACAGCCTATTAATGTCCTCTCACACAAAGACGGATTACATCCCACTTTTTTCAGTCTACTGAGCTACTAGGTTGACGAGTAGACAATACTTGAACTCATTGCTGGAAAACTTAGAAAGTCATCAAGAAAACTGTTAGACCCACCGCTCTTCAGAACTGAATGCAGCTGTATCTGGTGATTCCTGTCGAAGATCCCTTAAGTTCCTCCGAGCTATGGTATCAAAACAATGGATGTCAATGAGGCATTCTCTTTGAAGGAAGTGTTGTCCTGTTATGCACTCCACATGTAGACGTAGAACGCCGTGCGCCGTGCTTTCTACTGCAAGTCAATTGCCCGTCAGGTGATTAAACCATCTGTACTCCTTTGGCAGTCACTGTTGACCCAATCTCCGATATTTTAGTCCACAATTCCCTTCACCTCCCTAAATGCCACAGAATTCTCAGCCCTGGCGATGCTGCTTCGAGTCTCTAGCTTACTCAGCTTGATGATAAGAGACTAGACCTTGAATTGGTGTGACGGCTTGTGCATCTCGAGGAACCACCACACCGATAGACCCACCCATACCAGGCAGAACACTAGAAAGCGATCTGACAAATCACAGTCTCCTCGTCCTCCAGGTTAAAGATTAGAAGAAGGGTGGTATCTTTTTCCGTTCCGGTACACTCACCCACCCACTGCATTGCGGCACAGGCTTTTGAGACAAAGGTTTTGATTGAGAACCCTAATCGTTCTGTTGTCTAGGTCTGAGCGTCCTGGCGGCATCTTAGCCTTTGAATAATCACAACACCAGTAATTCCGTACTGCATCAGCCGTCACGCCGTGCAAACCCGGTCGCCGTATCTGCTGCATACAGCCGGGTGGATAGGCGAAAACATTACTACTGCTGACCCCTACTCCATTGTCCTATCAAACCTAACTCTCAAGCCCCTATCGACCCCCATTTCTGGTGATTAGTATGCAGGTTCCACAGTAAATTTAGCTAATCATGGTAACACTGTTGGTAGATTCCATTTCTTATTATTCAGCCTCCGACCTCCATTGTCCTTTGGTTAGACTTAGAATGCGAATTAATATAGGTGCTTTCAGCGCGCGTACTCTAAACAGGACGCCGTCGCACGAATGTTAGACTGGTTACATTTTGATGTCTATTGTATTTCGGTGACTAAAATCCAGGACAGTAGTCAACATCAGTCAGATAATGGCGTACGATTGTTGCAGCTGTGTGCTGAGCATAAGCCACTTTAGCCAGCACTGGTCTCAGGCGTCGTGCACGTCAATGTTAGAGTTGGTGCCCACCTCCGAATCAGTCCTGGTCTCAGATAGACCACATAGCCGTTAGTTATGGGTGGTCTGGTCGTATTCAGGAGTACCGTACTTATTTGAACACATACTTGGATTCAGATAGTGCGTTGGTACGTTGCCGTTTTGTTCTTAACTTTGCTGGACAACGGCCCCACTGACAGCAACGACTGGCTATTGATAAACTGGCTATTTCGTCAGTAAAGCATAAGTACCAAATCGGATTAGAAAGCTGCCTTAATAGTTGTTACCTTGATGATCCTAATAGCTGCTGTACCCGGATCTCACAGCCCATTCATGAAGCAGGTACTGTAGCACAGGGCACGGTGTTTTGTGGGTTGAACATACATTTGATCTCGGAGATATCCCTGGATTTGTCGGAAGTCAGACGGAACATTCCTGCTGGTGGTTCACATAACAAGTCTAGAAGAGATACCAGTAGGAAGCTGAAGCGTAGCCTAATTGCTGATCGTGAGGCTTGGCTAATGGGGAAGTTGAGGAAATGGAGATCGCTTTTGCTCGAGGGAACATTGGCATTCTTATTCGTGCCACTGGTCCAAGACGACTGTCTGTTAGTGAAGCTATCAGCGAGGCAGATGGCACACTTATCCATTGCAATTCCAGAAGGTTAGAGTGGTGGACGGAACACTTTGAGGATTAATTTAGTTGCTCCCTCCTTCTACTGTGTTACCGCCACCAACTTGTAATGTAGTACCTAGGTCGGTAGAGTTCGAATCACCCACTGAGACTGAGGTCCGCAATTGCATTTCGGCTCCCAAGCGTAATAGGGCTGTTGGTCCAGGTGATCTCGTGCCAGCAATTTTCCAAGAAGCCGAGGAGGTGTTTATAGAGGCCTTAGCTCATTTGTTTCAACTTGTGTGGATGACGGAGACCATCCTTCCATGCCGGCAGGCATCGCCTGCCTAGACGTGGTCCTCGTGATCACTCAAACCGCTGGTTGGAGACGCTATCCGAGATAGCGGTGTGTCGCAGTCAATGGCGTACCTGTATCCATACCATTTCTAGTCCTTCCGCTTAGTCTTCTTTTAGTATTTGTCGACTTTCTTAGTAACGTTTCCTTTTACGATATTCCACGTCACTGTTGAGATGAGCGGCGGCCCAAGCCACAGTACCTTTTGGTCAGGCTCATGGCTGTTATGTTGATGATGATGATGATGATGGCTGGGGTCACTCGATGATAGTTCTCATATTCGAGAAAATAGTTCGGGATTCTCACGAAGAACCACGGAGGAATAAGCCTGACCACGGTCACAACTAAGGTTATGGTGTACACCCTACTTTACGGAAACTGCGCAACGCGGTAAGCAAACATGAGGGAGAATGAACAGGGTTTCGTTCTGGACGAGAATGTATTAGTGAAATTTCCACTCTGCGCCCAACTTTGAATCAGTGTCATATGTACCACTGACCAGAGGTTTCCGTATTTCTCTACTTTAGAAGTGCGTTTGATTCAGTGGAGCGATCTAGTATCACTTAAACACAAAGATTTACTGTCCAAGTATGTGGACGTGTTGTTATCTCATCATTCCCATACTTCAATTCCGGTCACAGTTGACGGTGAACTCTCAGTTTCAGTCCCGTGATCGGCGTACGTGAAGGTTGTCCATTTTCACCGTTTTTGTTTAGGTGAGGTGGCGACTAATCGGGTTCACTCGCTTGAATGTTGTCTTTGTTTGGCCGAGTTGTCTCTGAGGTGAGTGCATTTAGTGACACGAGTCAGTGATTAGCGTAAGGAAGCTGTACTGCTAATGGCACTTTACTTTGACTTACAGCCCGGTTGTTTGTTTGCCCGGTGGCGGTATCTTGATGGTGAATGTTTGAATACAGGCGAAGCTGTTTTTTATAGTCAGGTCCCTTGTTTTTGCTTCTTTTTTTCTGCACAGGGTTTGATTTTTCAATGGTTGTGTGACTGCCAGTTGTTCTTGTTAGCCACTGATGCATCGTTGTCTGTGGTGATGACGATGTCGATGTTGGACTACGGTTTCAGTTTTCTGTTCATAAATTTCAGTGCACAGTTTGTGTTGTTTTCTTTCCAAAATAAAGTCCACGTAGTATTTGCCCTGGTAACCGAGAAACAATCTTCTTTTCTAGCGCGTCAAAGCTTTTAGCTACCTTACCTCTTCATAGACTTCCTACTCCCCTAGAACTTCAAAAACGAGTGTAATCCGGCTTTCGCCTTTTTATGACTGTCCCCCAAATCTTCGCCCTTCGTTAAGTGGTAAAAGGTCGATCTTGTTACTGGTGATCTCTCTCAGACTTGTGTTTTAACCTTTGCGAAGCGTCTGATTCCTTCGACAAATCAGCTATCTGGTCTTGGTTTTTTATGGAAGGTTTGCCTGATACGTACGTTACACGCATTTTAACCGTAGTCAGACGGGCTTCTGTTTGAGGACGCTCCTATGGGGTTTCGTCAGATCCGTTTACAGCCACCAAAAACGTTCACTGTGGTTGCCGTTGTAGCTTTTGCTCCCTTCCTCTGTGTTGCATGATGTCCTGTCATTATCACAGGCAGGTGTTCTAATTTCGTTGGTGGCATCCGAAGTAGCTTGTCACAGTGGCCGAAGCAAAAGGACGCTTACACATAGCCATAATTGACGTGTATCGCACTGCTTGTGGTTTCACTCACGCACTCCGTAACCACTATAAGCTCTGAAGAAAAGAGGCCGAGGAGCGCGTTAATAGACGTTTGAAGTTCCGGTGACCGACACTGGTTAAGCAGACGGTAGACTGGCATGAAAGTGAATGTGAGGCTCTTATCTTTCTGAGTCAAAACGTCGAAAACCTTCAATGTTGGAACAACAAACTGATTCCAGGAATGTAAAACAGAAGGTGGTTCAGTATAGGAGTAAACCTGAGTGAATCCTAGATGAAGTTAGGGATACCACCGAGCCTAAACGTGAACCAATTAACAAGACG
This sequence comes from Paragonimus westermani, assembly GCA_008508345.1. Taxonomy (NCBI): domain Eukaryota; kingdom Metazoa; phylum Platyhelminthes; class Trematoda; order Plagiorchiida; family Troglotrematidae; genus Paragonimus; species Paragonimus westermani. The sequence continues at coordinate 66,941 of QNGE01002080.1, forward strand.
TAACTACATTAGTGCAGAAAGAAGACATGTTGCGATACGTTAACATTTTGTTCACTCTTATCAGTCACAAACGTTAAACATGCAAGTTGTATATAACAGACATTTAGAGGTAGACAGGGTATGGACACGCACACAATCACACCAACCTATCATGTCATCACCACGGCAACCCTGTGCGTTGCTTCAACCACTAATGTGCACATAGCACCGGCTGGTGAGTTCTAATCAGCATAGCTTCGCTAAATACCAGAAGCTTCGAATTTTGATGGCAGAACAGATCTGAATGGGTCAACCTGGCGGCCTGTTATCATGAGATGTTTGGCAATCAGTGATGCGGGGCTTCAAGCACCGGATTTACTGATTTGAGACCGTTGTGTCATGCTATGGGTGTCTATGAACTTTTCGGGATATCAGTTTGTCACTAACGTTTTTCTTAGTACCTATTTATCCATCTGCAGCTTATCAGGGGTGCAAATACGCCTTGCCCTATGAAATAATGTTTTGACCAAACCCCGCTTGTATGCTATCGGGGCAAAGCTGCAGAACTGAAGATATTATCTGCCCCATGTTACTTTGCGATGCACCGATCGCTGTCGTGTCCCATTCTCACGCCGGGTGATGAGTACATCTAAGAAAGCCAAACTGCCATTAGATTCGTTCTCATGAGACAGGGATAAGTTCGGGTGAATAGTGTTAAGAAGGTTGAAAAGCAATTCAAAGTGATCAGCCTCCGTAAAAATCAAAATGTCATCAATATACTGCATGTACAGTAGCGCTTTGGCAATATTCTCTGAGACTTGCCGTTCTATCATCCCCAAGAAGATGTCGGCTAATGTCGGGCCTTACGGACTACCCATAGCCACTCCGTCTACTTGTCTATAAGAAAGTTCTTCGAGAGTGAATCTTATGTTTTCTGTACAGAGTAATATGAGGTCCTTCAGATATTCAAACGTAACCATCACGACGTATGGCACTAATATAGCTTTGGAAAGAAAAAGGTAGTAGACCAGTATGAAACCAATTTCCGAGAAGTGGTTCATCAAATGACGACATCGTTGGTTGGTACGACTGGAGGTTGTGTGGTCTGGTTGATGTATTAACCCCGGATCACCTGCACAATCACGGTCTTATTCATCACAGCATCACATGGTCACCACAACCCGTGGCATCTGTAGCTCCCTTGTGTACCACGCGCCCGAACTCGCAGCAACGCAACTGCTACTTCTTGAACTTTTGGACACCCCTCCGAATCACATTGTTGATGGCAGTCTTGTTATTGCATTGTAACTTTCAAGTACTAGACTTGTTTATCTGATTTTGTTTGCCTTTAAAACAGCTGCTTGCCGATCCACTCTTTATCTATTCGACAATGTGTCTTAGCCAACGAAGCTAGCTGAGCCTCAGCGAAAGTTCAGTCCGGTCTGTGCCTACTCACCGAAATACCTTTGTTTTCGGAACTATGCTTGATTGCCAAATGCACCTTAGATGTCGTAGACGGGAGCGACTCAGGTACAGCACATTTCATTAATACAGCGCACACATTTCACTACCATACGGCAGCTTTGAAAGCACAAATGCTCTGTAGACAGGCATTTTTATTGTCGTCTCCAAGCTGCCGTTCTCCCAATCACGTATTTCAAGACATCCAAAAGTGACGCCAACCTTGGTCATACGAGCTTGCAACCCGTGGTTCAGGACATCTACCATGATCTCACCACACATATTTTCACTGGCAATCCACATCCGTTGTACTGTGCCTTGCGCTGCCCGGTGGTAATCCGTAAAACGGTAAGTTGATTAATAAGCACGAATGTCTGTAGAAGAAAACCTGAACAGAATGATGGGAATCCATACGGGAGAAAATTCAGCAGTCTTATGAAATCTCCATATCCGAGGACATTTCCACTCAGCTGTCTGGGTGATAGCAAACTCCCCAACCGCCATAGCCTGGTCATCCTACGGTTTCTTCAAACAGTCGTCGGCCACACTGAAGAATGCGCGGTAGACACTCGATCGGCACACGGTTTACATGAACTAGTCAGCCTGGACCGTGTACTTTTATCACTTCGGTCAACGGCCTCAAACCTACAGATTTTTCAAACGCGCGACGGCGAACTGCTGCGCTGCTTACGCAGCTAACCCACTTTATCCAGACTAATCGGTGGAAACAACGGTGGCCGAATAGCGGTTAGAACGGGACACTGATTCACAGCGCAGGCTGAGCGTGCACATGCGCCGTAAACCCTTCTTGTATTCGGTGGTGGAACATTCTTACGACGTCATACCTATCAGAGTTCAGCAAACGCGCTGCGTGCCTTCACCATCTCGTATACGCCTCGTCAGCAATTTAGAAAGATGTGACGTTAACTAGATAGGTGAAGTGTTCGATAACTTTGAGGGGCTCGCCGGGAATAGTGAACAAGGAAACAGGACCAATTCAGTCTTGAAATAACTTTTCACACCTTAAGGACACCAGATGCACACCACATAGACAAGCCATATCAGTTAGCCAATTCGGCAAAGTTTGCATACTGTTTGCAGAAAAATAAAGTAGAACGACATCACTCGCATGTTCAGCACCAGTGGGCTCACTGCATGGCGAATGTGTCACTGCAGGCTTCTGAAAACCCTCGAATTGTCCTTGCAGAATATCGCTGATTATGTAGTTGAGGAGGAAAGGAGTCTTTGACATTGTCATCGAACTCCGGTTGACATGGAGATCGCTAGAGATAGCCGTCCAATGATGCGTACTCTACACTTAGAGCGGGCGTAAAACGACCTGACTAAACTGACATGTTGCACGGGGACTCTTCCGTAGTGAGAACACCTGTGCGACCACGTAGGGCAACCAACTCGAAAGCCGCTTTCAAGTTCAACAATATCACAGCCGTCGATGGGAGAAGGAAGTGCGGTTTCTCCAGCATCTGTCTCAACGTGGATATACGGTCCATGCACTAACCACCGGATCGACATCTCGCATGTTCTCATTTCCAGTCTCTGCTTCAGGAGCCACCGTGATATTAGGTCCTTGAGCCTCCTGGATGCGATAATCTCTGTGGTTGTCACGTGATGTTCCTGCACCTCGTTTGGATTCCACGATTCCTGAGACATTTCTTTAATCCCCTATCTGAAGCGAAGAAGTGGGGCTCGTTCAAGCAACCAGCCCTCACTACCATTTTAAGAATGGTCGAATAATCAAGTCCAGACCTGGGGCTTAATCACCCTTCTATACTTTGAGCTCTGTGAAGGCCTCGGTTTGCGACTGAGGTTGGTCGGGTATGTTACAAATCTACACACTGTCTTCACTGCCCACATCCGTCGATTTCTCTCTCAGAGTTCTCAGCCCATCAGTCAAATTGCCGAGAGTAGCTCTGAATTCGTGAGTCTTTTTACTTAGGGTTTGACTGACAGTCGACGGCCACGGATCAATGAAGGTGGCACTGGATTATTCCATAATGGAAACGCCTTCTCCATCTTTCTGGCCCGCCTTAGGAAATAAACTCCACATTTTCTATGCTAACTCTCCATAAGTTTGCGTTTTTGTTTCATTACACTCTTTGTTGCATTTGGAGTCAGACTGAATCTGTCGGCTTCTGCCCGTAAGCTCCGTCTACTCTTCAGAAATCCACTTGTTTCTGTCGAAAAGAATTGTTCCTATCGAGTTCGCATAGTTGCCTAAACTTTTGATAGAATTTTTGTATATCTTCGTCATCCGGTATTTCTTTTGTGAGTAGATGTCCTCTGGACAAACGATAAAGGGAACGGTCATGAACGACTTCATAGTCTGAATCAAGGTGATTGCCCAAGTTGAACACCGATCGTTGACTGTTTGACCGCAGAGGTGACTGATGAAGCTATTGTCAATTTGCGTTCATGCCTGGGTCATATAGGACGGTTTCACTACTGCTGTGCGGTGGCTGGTATATACAGTCTGTAAGATGCGCACAGTTTTACCAACCGACATGCGCTTCACAGGTATACTGAAGTGCTACTCAGCCACTCCTGTCCCGAAGTATGATAATTGTTTTGCGTCCATACAATCAGCGAACACATTTGTCCGGGTGTTCATTCTGCCTGTGCGACGCGAACTAGACATTTCTCGACGATGATTGAACCACCTTCTGTTTGACACTGACTGAGATGATAGACAACCACTACTTTTCTGGTCAATGTCGACAAACTTTGCTCACTTTTCTAGATCTTGCGGCTCACAAGCGACTGCTCCCTCAGATCCGGCTGATCAAAATTTACTTTGTCATAAAACCCATTACGAAGCGCACTCCAGCTTGACAGTCAGACTCGTCTTAATCGTCATCAGAGACGCTGAGTAGAAGAAGCCGATCCGTATTACTGTCTAACGTATATTCACGTGAATGACAGCACATGAAGTGTGAGTGCGCATTGCGGAGGCACGATAGTGTTCACTGGAACAGCCTGCTTAATCTATTCATTAAAAACTCCCAATTTTACCGGTTGTCTAGTTTACTTTTACCATAGACGAAATAATGGAGGATTGTCCACGGTATACACAAGATGCCGACGTGGACCTCCTACCTGGTGAAGACTGACTGATCTTGATTATGCTGACGACAAGGCATTGCTGTCTGGCAGCTTTCAAGCAGCACAAACAACCATAGACGCTATTTCACACTTTGCTGAGTACTTCGAAATGCGCTTTGCAGCCTCCAAGTGCGAAATAGTTCTGAAAGATTGCTGTAAACAAGTAGATTTGATGTTAGATAATGAAGTCACGGAGGTTGTTGAACGGTTTGTATACCTAAGAAGCTGCGCCGGCAGCGGCGGAGGTGTAGGGAATGAATCAGAAGCACGTATCTCTAAGGCTAGGGTGATGTTCGCTAATCTGGAGCACCTACGGCAACAGAGAGTCATCCCTCTGAGGCACAAGGGTTGCGCATTAAAAAACGATAACGACGGCTACGTTACTTTACGGCAGCGAAAATTGGCCGCTCAGAGCAAGAGACGTGAACCGTCCCCAGGTATTTCGTCATCGATGTCAGCGTTCGATCGCTCGTACCGAGCACTCTGTGGACGCTGCGACTGACTGGTTTAAAGTGTGAGGTGGACATGTAGTGAACAGGCGCAGAGAAATGAGAGCGTACATGAAGGAGTTGATCACTGTGGTTCGGGTTCGTCTCCCGTGCTGGGTACCTCGCTACTGACAGAGTCCGTGGCTTGAGATGTTAGGTGAGATGGTGGCTATCGGGCTCAGTGGGGTGGATGTTGGAGTTTGTCCGGGTTACCTGTGAAGTTAGTGCACTTAGTGACATGGGGCAGTGAAAGGCTTAAGGAGGCTGATGACGCCTTATTTTCACTTTACAACTTGGTTGTTTGTTTGCCAAGTGTAGGCACCTTGATGTTGAATTTTTGAATATGGACGTAGCTATTCTTGGTAATTGTGCCCCTTCCTGTCCCCGTCTTTTTTCTTCTCTCCGTGTGCACGGTTTTCCTTTTTCATGTTTGTATGGCAGTTAAGCCTCAGTGAGAACGACTGATGTACTGCTGTCGGTAACGATGGTGGTCACTTGTCTTGATATCAACAAGCGGAAGTTATACTAAATAAGGGGAACGTCGAGGTTAGTATAGCAATGACGCACGCCTCGTCTAACACCAATGATGACTGAAAATATTCACCATTTAGCGCACAATTGCGACAGCTGCCCGTCGTTACCCAGATGTGATGACAGCCCATACGAGATTTGGCCTCACTTATGCGGTGAACCTGAGTGTTCATATCTGCGGCCAAAACAGCTATATCAGAGGTGTACATGGACTTGGGAAGAGAAGCCAGATCCGATAAGACGACACTACTGTTTAAGACCACATCGCTTTTAACCAGCAGCTATGCAGTGTATCTCAGTTTAGGTGCGATTCAGAGTTGCTGAGTCCCATCACACGATGAGTGTTTCCGTTATTGTCGTATCATTTGAATACGGTTGGTGGTTGCATACTCTCAGGAAGGAGGGCAACACCAGAACAAGGTCAGTTATCGTAATCACACGGGTATAGAGCAAAACATCTTTGACCGATCTCGTACGAAGTGGCAAATATGCGAGAATGGATAGCTCACCGTGAAAAATGTTGTGGGTAGCATTAGTAGACTAATTCCAATAAGAGGCTTTTCCAAAGCCGTTCCAAGGTTTGCTCGTCGTACCATGAATGAACAACAGTTAAGCATTAGTATCAACACACGGCTGCGTTATTATCCGTGATACGGGTGATGAGTCTTGGTTGACCAGGTTTAATGTGCGTTCAACAGTTCATTCTGTTTTTGACATGTAAAAGTGAAATGAAGAGGTTGGTACATCAGTGTGGCAGTTTGAGATCAAGCAATCCAATGGATTGAGAATAACACAACGTTACGAGCAATTTGTAATACTCTACGTTTCAACCACGTCGGATAGCCTTCTTCAGGAGTGTCGTAATCGAAATCGCATTAACGATGGAACAGAGGTCACATGGGGTTTGCCGTGGTGATTGGAACGTAGAGTATTACAGCTTACTCGTAACGTTTTGTTTTTCTCAACCCGTTTATCAATAACATTAAACGCGACGCCCAAACTGTCTGATTTCGTTAGTACTAAATTTCGTGCGGATATCCTACAATCCAATGATACCTTCGACGTTTGCAGACTGACGTACCCACCTGTAACTATTCATGTATCATCAGTCTGGACAGACGATCTTTGGGGAGTATTGTGTTGGATTCGTCAAATTTCACGCTGAAACACGACTGAACTAATCGAATGTAAATAGCTTGGCTATAACCGGTGCGCATGTGACCTAACGGTATATCACGTGAAGTCAAACGTCACTCTAATGTTCAATCGATAGTGGTCAGCGAATTCTGTGTCAGATTGATGTGTTTGTGTGTGGCGAATTTGGAATGTAAGTTTTTAGTTGTCTACTCACGCTTCATATTTGAATTGTTTTCGTCGCTCTGTATCTCCTCCTTACAGAGAGCACTCGTTTGACGTTCAATCAGGTTCTCACGTTGTCTCCCTCACGTTAAAGTGCAGGCGTAGTGACTCGCTTCCCCGGCGTGTTGACCGTTACGCTGTGCACGTCGTCACGTATCGTTTGTACTCCGACTGGCCACTTCGCTGATTTCCCTGAGTCATATGCTACTGATTGTTCAACCTGATATGATGCGGTGTTTTGTTGTGACAACCACTGACCTATTAAAAGCACTGCACCCCGTGATCAAAAGCGATCCGTTTTGAACTGGCTTGATTTGATATTGGTATCGGCTTTTGTGTACTCATTAACCCTAGCTGCCACGCCCTCTCTCATGTTAAACTAGTGGGACAAAACTGAAGCGGGCATAGCACAACTATTGGGGCCTGATGACACAACACCGAAGATATAATAGCGAGTGAACCAGCCCCTCTCCAACAAAAGCAGTGAACATGCGGCTTCAAACCTAACTCATTTCTCCGGCAGAATGTGCACTAAAGCACTCCGGATTTATAACAACATCAACTTGACTCAACGGATGACTTTATATGACAGTCCTCTGTTGTGTCCTATGATGACTACAGATAGTTCTACTCATTGATGAGGTACGCTTAGTTAGGAATCTCCGAATTCATCGGAGGAGGTATAGAAGGGACAAACACAGTTTTTCGTACGTATCGCGAAGGCAGTTTTTCCGATAGGAATACGGGTGACTTCGATAAACTTCTGGGCAACAGCACACGGCTTTACAGGTTATGGACATCCGAATCGTGCGGATTTGAAGCTGCTGTAAAATACGTCAAGGAGTATCGCGAGAGGCTTGTTTATGAATTTCTCTTCCAGTCGATAGCTGGTTTGTTCATCGTACTGTTAAGAACTCGTGATCATGTTCACACTGGATACAACGAAGCTTACTCATTTTCCAGCTGTGTTGGTCAGTTTGATGTTGAAGTGTTCATATACATCTAGGTGCGCTGACCCTGAACACATCATCCGAATGTATGTCGTTGCATTCGGCACAATCTTGCTTCGCACAGTGAAGTCAGTGCACAACACCTGATCACGACTATTATTGCTATTGATATTGTTGCTTGCTAGTTTCAGGTTCGTACAGGAATGTTTATGACTTCGATAAGTTTTACAGTATTCTCATAGTATAGCCTACAGTGGGTCCCTGAAACGTACGCTTTTAGAAGTATGTATGTCCGCAATGATATGCTGATTGCGTCCATGTAACTACTTCATGAACAAAGGAATTGATGTGCCTTATATTCTCCAGTTGACAGAACTACGATAGCTGATCTTGTTTGACCACATTCGTTCATTCAGATTACTCATTTTCAGCTTTGGGTCGCTATCAAGCTTTGATATTAGGTGATTAAATTCTACTAATCTTGGCTGCCTCCGCCCGTGTGCGACTTCATCTTTTTATTGTCCGGTTAACTCTTATTAAAATGACTTTTCAGACAGTTTTGACCTATAAGCGAATTTATTCATCACAATTACTCTGAATAAAACAGCTAGAACATCGAATCTGGTAGATGTAAACATTTCATACTGACTCATCAGTATCCAATCTGCAATAACATGAATCGATTCTTTAGGTCAAACAATTAAGAGGGATGATCACTCGGTGGGTTAAGAGAGGTAACAGAGTCCAGGGCAATGTCAAGTTCAAGATAAATTGTTTCTGGCCTCAGCCGATTGACTGTAATCGCCACGGGAAATCCGGGATTAAGGTAGTGTAATGGTGTGGGTCGATATTGTGATCACTGACGAGGACGTGTCTAGCGACTGTGGACACTGGTTGTTTGCCTGTTTCACTGGCATTGCTGTTCTCTGGTAGCACGGACTTCCATAGCCACTCAAACGAATGTTCCCTCACTCCAGAGATCAGGCTCCTGTCGGTTGGTAGACAATAAGAGGTGGAACTGAGGTCGCAGGTAATTTCTCGGTCCGAGCTGATACACTGAATTCGGCTGCGCTGAACGTTCTTTGTCCGATTTTTCGCATACGGTAATCCCTTTACTAAGCAATTATCTGTAAAGCGCCTTTTTTCTCATTATCTGTTCGAATAACGGTTTCGGTTTACTCTCTTTCTATGAGGCCTTTAGAGTAACCGTTAGATCATAGTACGGATGTGTTCAAGTCAGTTTCTTCTGCAAGGCTGTCTTGTGCACAGGTTGGTTTCGGTCGTACTAACAGTGTATTCACTAGCACGTTTATCATGAATCGGTGTTAAACTATTAAACTTCAGGTATTGACCGGATTACGTGGATCTCCTGTGGATAGCTGTTTGGATAGAGCCATCTTCTCAGCGGCTTATGAGTATGTCAAGAAACACTAAACAATTATCGTCGTCAAATTCACAGATTACCTTCAGGTTGGGATGGTAGCCATTTCATTACTGCACCAAGTTTGCTATCGTCAGCCTGGAACGATGGAATGTTCGTGTCACCAGTTATTTTTGTAAATGTCATATTGAAGTCATTTTGCGCAGGCTTGACGGTGGGATTGTTTATCGACCAGTTTTCTTCACTTTTTTCCTCTCTCTCAGATTGCTCACATGACAAAGAGTGGTATCGCCCTGTTCGATTCTGTGATGCTCGGGCCGTTCAGCTTGTTGGTCAATCTTTACTTTGAGTGTCCGATTAGTGAACACTTCCTTCTCTGGCTGTTCGTCGTAAGTCACACTGGTATATCGTTTATATTTCATTTTGTTAGATACATCACAAACTGGAAGGTGCATCCCTGTTTACCACATAGCTGATGATCACACTGAATGGCAGCCTCTTGCAAATTTATGGACAGCCGTTTATGTTGTAGCCGATAATCGCGCTGGCTTATGAATAGACTGGTGTGTGATTGGTGTGAAGCGATGACAAACGTTCTGGATAACTACTAGTCGTACAGCTTACTGGCTGAGACTGGTGAATTGCCTCAAGAACCATACCACCCTATGCGCCCGGTTGTTGGCCTTCACACAGAAGCCGACGTCCAAACAAAGGTCCACGTCCCACGTTGTAGTTCCCTTCCGTCTCGTAGTTTAGAAAGATGATTTGTTTTCTGAAGAACCGCCCAGCTTGTGTTCCACCTGTCAGAAACCAGGTATATCCATTCGTCCCTGAGAGAACAAATGGACGCTCCCGTTTTGAATTGATTGTTCTAACCATCAAAAACTTTGTTTAGTTTTAATTGCGCTCAAGTTGTTGGCGCATTCTACGCTCCGTAAGTTATGCGATGTCTCGAGGAACGCGCCCAGTTTGGTACAAGTCGTCCGTACATTGATCAAACTTCCACCCTCCGTCGACTGTTTTTACTCCGCTGTGTATAACGGTGGTCAAAAATAGTTGTTTGTTGGCATTGGGGCATTTGTGTATTCTGTCCACGAACCTCATCTGTGCGATTGCTTGTCGAAGAATGCAGCATTTGCGACCTGCATCCGACGTCCATATGCGTTTAATCCTGTTTGCAAATTATCGTGACTTTGTAGCACTGGGAGCTATGACTAACCCTTTGAAGGGAACTTTCTACGTACGTATCGGGGAGTATACCTCGGACTGATTATTAAACAGTTATCATTCGCGGATTATTCTCACACACTTATGGTGCTCTGTCAGTTTTACAAAAATCGAAGTGCATCATTACGATTGTGTTTTCGAAGTCGGAAGTTGTAATCTCATTAGTGCAATGCCAAACAGATAGTCTGGGAAATATACGAAAATGTAACAATGGAATTGATTATTCATTATTGACGTTTTCTGTTTAAACGATATCGGGAAAACCGGTTGTTGTGTTGCTTTTTATTTCGTGGTCTAGACAGCATTCATCTCAATATCTACACTGTGGAGGGTATCCTGTATTCTCTTCCTTGCTAAAATATCGTCAAGCAGACCTTTTAATCCCAGGATGCTGCCAACCGTATCCTCAAAATCTGTGGTGCAGAAATGTAAACAAGATTTACACTGTAAGATAAAATGTGCGTGGAATTGCTTAGTATCAGTTGGCTGCCTTGAGAAGAGCAGGGTTCTAACTAGCAACACGCTACGCTTTTACGTGTACCAGCTGAATATCCGTTCACCTAGAGTGAATGGGCCGTTTCGTTGGTACTGTTAATCGCTTATCGATATCGATGGGTTGTGTACCTTTTGGTGTACACCATTTATATGACCAATCACCATTTCACCCAGCTCTGTTACTCTATCGATCTCCATCCCCATCGCCATTGTTATCATTAACAGCAGTACATAAGTGTTACACGCGGATGCTCAACTGCCATGCAACCTTTAGGAGAAAACCCATCCGCAGCTGGACAGAAAACAGGTCGAGGGAGTTAAGTCCAATTAGTCAAAACCATTTCTAGACTCAAAACTTCAACGTCAAGTTATGTATACCCCACAAACAAACAACCGGGTTGTTATTGAATGTAAGACGTTACCCGCAATAAACCTTCCTTACAGTCCCAACTGCTCTTTGGCTGTACTTGTGAAATACAGCTAGATGAAACACCGACAGCGTTCCCGCCACTGAGCCCGATTAACTGTACAACCCCCTCAGTATCGACTCCGTAAGTCACGAGAGCCCCAAACAGGTAGACTTCGACTAACAACGGCTAACTGTCCACTACCTCCAGATTATCGTCCGTCCACCACGTACCTCCTGTTGATCGGCTGCAACCTCGGAAAACAGTGCTTCGCATGTGGGGCGACTAGTTGGTAACCATAGTGTATGGCCTAACCACGTGTATGTACGTATTTAGCATTGTGGCGATGACATCGCTCGACATTCGCTACCAAATATCTGTTTTCTGACCTCATTGCCGCCTCTCTCCTAGTGCTGCCCGATGCGTGGTACCGAACGCAGAGATCGATGGCCGATTAGTTGAAGGGCTGACATCCTCTATTTTGAATGGTCGAGGCTATTCGCCCTAAATCACCAGAGCTCCCGGTTGAAGCCTCAGGGCGATGCGTTTCTGTCGTCAAATGTGTCTTCATATAATTGCTACCGCTTAGGTTCCAGATTTGGCATCATCGCCGCCAGAAACCCTCAGAAAGAACCGCTGATCCATAGCATTATCTAAGGGTGAATCCAACTGTTGAGCATATCTAGGGTCGAAAAGGTGCGTTTCTCTGACTAGGTGCACATCCATTTTCAGACTCGCGTGTGTTTGCCAGAGTAGCTTGCAGGCATATTTGCTGAACAGTACCGGCATTCAAGGCGCTAATGTTTACTAGTTGTCTCTGCTTGAAGAAAGAGTTGTTAGCAGCAGACGAATGAGATGGTGAAAGTGAATGAACTGGTCTATCAGATCAATACTGAGCTCTGATACTTCTCATTCGTTTATGTCACAGAAGGGGCCTAATTGAGGGGTCCCACCCCGAATATCTGAATCAAGTCTGACCAGAAATACAAGGGGAGGTAGAGTTTCTATGGAATGCTCTGCCCTGAACCAGTAACTCAGCAGCCCGACTCATTTGACAGTGAGAGGCTTGTCCAGCCCGAGCACCTGGTGAATAAGACAATACCGTCTGATTCTGATAATTGGTACACGCAGTATTCGAAACCACATGTGGCTTTCGAATGATACCGGATGTTTTTCGACCGTATTGGATAAAACGCCACTGGTCACGACTAACCCTTGGGCGGTTGGAGTGGTTTTGTTCGAGGGTATCATTTCCAACTCCCTGCCTCCTGCTTCAGAAGACAGCAGTGCTGCAGCCGTGAAAATGGTTCTGCTTCATGTTTATAGGATCGTGCCTCACTACCTAGACGCTCGTATGCGATCATTGGTGCGAAGTACAACCCTCTTAGTTTAACGGCTTTTCGTTTGACTGTTACTCTTTCATCTGTTCGACATGGTTGTATTTGGTAGGATCGAAGTTAGCATAGCTCTCCGAATCGGTGCAATGCACAAGTCTGGCCACCACGTCAAGATAGCTCAGTACGTCAGCATTTTGTCGATATCGTTACACGATGTTGCGTGCTTACGATGGTAACGCAGTGGAATCCGGCGGCCAGCTTACCTGGCCGTCGAAGTGATGTGACGTTGTTCTGATGGAGTGTGCCATCTGCGTCGCTGACAGTTTCTGTGACAAATGAACATTGTGGGCCCATCATACAGTTAGGCTTGAAGAGCTTTCTAGTTTCTCCCAAAGCGTACGTGGTTTCCAGTTCATTGTCCTTTTCTGGGTTAGGCGAACTTCACGGTCGACCGGGCTACTTGTGGTAACCCTACATAACCATATTGAATATCGTGTAAACTATTTCCTCTAACATCTAACAGCTCTGATTGTTTTTCTGAGATCCATTTTTCGTTTAACTTGTGTGCTGCTGTATCGCATGTTATAGTATCTGCTGCCTGAAAGACTGTAAGTTTCGGGCTGAGCAGCTGTTGAGAGCTTTGAAATTAGAATCACTTACCTTGCATTCTAAGCTTCTTGGTTGCACTCTCAGCGGTTTGCCACCTAAGTCTCTGTTAGAAGAACGTTCCCTGAAACCAATATTTGTTCGGAATCACCGGGCATTTCGAACTGATGATGCCTTTGTCATTCGGGGAGCACTGTGAGTTATTTTGGTCCCCTTACAGGCCAAACTGTGCTCATATCAGGATGACTTCTTACTAAGTATGTCATTTATTTTTGGACCATGATGTGCAATACTTGGTAGACGAGGTTCACTTCGTCGATGCCGTTACGGACATTATGCGTTCCTGTACAAATTGATTAACTGAAGACTGAATGGTATTCAACAAACATCACCCAGGAGATCGGTAGCGGGAAGCGAGTGCATATGCATGAAAGAGCGTCAAATCGAGATCGAAAACACTCTTTGTCACATCTGACTCGATTTGGCCTATCGACGATAGCTGATTGACGATTTGTTTTTCATACGAGAGTGAATGTGTACATGTGATTTGTGCTGAACAAGAGCTGAAAATCAGCACGCCCACATTTTTGTCCAAAGACGTAACACTGGTAATTTTCCCAGAAATGCTTGTTTATTTTCCAAAAATTTTGTAGTTGTGTGTAATGTATGCAAGTGTCTCATATATTTTGCCGTTATTTCAATTTGTGTACACTCCTTCCGGTCACTTTCGTCCACCACTATAGCGTTGGGGTCAACGTAGTTGGCTTCGATAATTTCTACCTTTAAAATTTGTCAGTCACTCTATATGGATTGTTAGGCTTACATACTTGTCGCTTCAAAACTGAGGTGAAATCTCAACAACGTTTGGATATGAGTTATGAGGCGCTGTTTACAGAATTTCCCGTTTTTCCTTACTGGACACGCAGAGTCCAATGAACATCATCATCATCATAGACAGCAATACATCAGTGTGAGCCACTGATGATGATGATGAAGAAAAAGGTAAACGTTCTACAGAAACGGGAAGAAAAAAGAAGAGGACGGGGAGAAGCCTAACTACTAAAAACAGCTACGTCTATATTCCAACACAACATCATGATACCTACACCTTGTACACAGACGTCCGATTATCAGCACTCGGACATCATCATCATCATCATCACAGACAGCAATACATTGGTGGTTCACACTAATGCTTAACTGCCACACAACCATGAAGAAACGGCAAACCCTATATAGAAAGAGAGAAGGAAAAAGAAGGGGACGGGAAGGGACCTAACTACTGAAAATGACTACGTCCATATTCAAACATTCAGCATCAAGGTGCCTACACCTTGCAAACAACACAACC
>QNGE01002080.1:84845-128793 GCA_008508345.1 Paragonimus westermani
GGAGGGGTCAGCAGTAGCATGTTTTCGCCTATCCACCCTGCTGTATGCAGCAGATAGGGCGACCCGGTTTATACTGCGAGACGGCCGATGCAGTATGGAATTGTTTGTGTTGTGAGTATTCATGGTTGTGTGTGGGCTGAGATACTGCCAGGACGCCCAGACCTAGACAGGAGAACGATTAAGGTTCTCAACCAAAGCCTTTGACTCAAAAGCCTGTACTGCAAGGCAGCTGGTGGGTGGCGGTGTACCAGAAATGGTACGTTTTTCGGGAAGAGATTCCAACCATCTTCCAACCCCCAACCTGGAGGATCAGGAGACTGTGGTTTGTCAGACCTCTACCTGTTGGCCTGCCTGGTATGAGTAACTGTCCAGTTTAACCCAAAAGGTCATCGAGATGCGCAAGCCGTCACACCACGGCCAATCCGTTTATGAAGCACACCATGGTGCATTATTTTGGAGACTTGCAGCATAGTCCTTTTCAAAGTTCGGATTAATCGTCTCAATGAACGTACTATAGTACGTTAATTTGTTTACGGACCATCTATGACCTTTTTAACTCGGTGGTGAATGAATTAGGCATCTCGACAAATGGTTTTAGTTTTTTTGCGGCAACCCACCTGTTCTGCTTAACGAAGCACTGTAGATTACCTTAGACTTCATAAACAGCAACCACCAAAAGGTGAGCAACGATCGTTTCATTCCCTTTGTAAATCGACTTCAACGGTAAACTGTTCTCCGTTCCCGAAGGACATTCTGTATCTTTTCTTGATCTGCATTCGATCGTTTTTTGCTTCATTCATTCATTCATTCACACAGTGTGTTATGGTAGTCTGATCGACGTCGCTTTGTTTTTGAGGGAGCTCTCACTAAATACCTAAGCAATTTGCCCCATGCCATACTTTTTTGAATCCACCTCATTTTAAAGAATGGTTGTACACATACTGTTGTTGTTCTTCCTACGTATTTTTGTTCCGCCTCCACAATGTTCACGTGAAACCGTTTAATTTCTTACCGTACCGAGTTACCACACACAGTCTCATGGCGAATAGCCCATGTTTGACACAAGTGTAAAGAGAGGTTGGCTTTTGTTGACCCCCTTCTGCTGCTATCCGAGAAATTTCAAGCGTCGTTGACTGAACCACCGAATGATATGAACGGAATCCGTAGTCATACTGATGGCTTTCGAACATCCCGGTCGGTATCCCCCGTGGCCATTGTCGTTCTAGTTCAGGCTGATGATGTCGGTCTTATCAACCGTACTGATACGAAACGCGATTACTTTCCCTAGCCACTGTTTACCCCCTTTGCTGCGATATTGCGCTGAGTTCATATTGGCACAGGCCAAGCAATGCAACGGGAATAAGAGCCACAACTACTCACTACCGACTCGATCCGGTTTTCTCATAAAACGGTTGATCCCTCTTATCGAAGAGTGTTTATTGCCAAATGACATCTCAATCTCTGTTGGTTTTGGCTAAGTGTTCAAATTTCACTTCACAAGACGTCTTCAAATCAACACACCAGTCTTATGGTACGGAGATGACTCACATCCAGTTAACCGCAGCCTCGCTCCACAATTTTTAGGTTGATAGGGAGTTTTATTAACGCTAAGCCACCTATCCATTGGCAACCGGAAATTTCCCAGCGCCTCTGTCTCCGACCATATTATTTGTCATAAGGTAGGGGGTTCCCGACCGGAGTTAGTGAAAAGTTTACTTCGTTTTTTGAACTGATTACCTCTTATACAGTACTGTTCATGCTCGTCCATCATATGTTGTGAACTGAACGCTACTCACATTTGATCTTAGGTTTCATACTCAAATAAACCCTTTGGTTAGATCCTTTTAAAAATTTGCATCAGACTCGAGTTTCGCTCTTATCAGAAATCATTAGTAGCACATATCCTTCTCCAAACCAGAATTTGCACTTCGTCCCTGGTGCTTGTGAGATTAGCGTGTCAACCACAACTCAGTAACTTCACAACAGGTGTGGCCAAATAATCGTATCCAAACGCTCAACCACAATCCTGAGTGAATAATGTTGTCTAACTACCTCGAAAGGTGTCTAAGCAGAATCGTTCTGTTCAATCTAGTCGATAAACTCTTGGCGAGGTCTATTAGTAGTTGAAGTCGCTATCATTAAACCGCTGAAAACTCCAAGATCTAATACTCTCAGACTTCGTCTACTGTACGACAGCATTGCTCTCCTAAATTATCTGATCATGTCATATCAGTCAAATGTTGTCAGGAATGTGTCTTTGGATCCGAAGGGTAGGTTTACAACGACAGTGTGGTGTTACATGTTAACATCTGTCGGAAAACTTCGGAGATGCATCATGGTCAGCTGATAGACGTGCAAGCTAGACAATGACCAAATTATTGTACAATGTCGTACATGTTGGAGGATATCGAGGATTTTATAGCTGGTGATGCGGTTGTTAAACACACCAGTAAGGAGATTCTCATTAGGTCAATCTTCTAACGAGTTCAGTTACCCGACTTGAGTTCAAACGATTGCAGTTTCATTGTTTTATCGACCGACTGGATCGATCGTTAGTGCAGTCCATGCGCAGTGGAGCTACGATCGAACACATTGTTCGTTATTCTTAATTCGTCTGCTTCGTCTCTATTAGAGAATTTGTTCAAGTACATAATGAGGTTCATAAGACTCTGGTTTTTTTTGTTATACTGTACTCTATTTTCTGCAGTTTGGGCATACTTAACATGAAAGTCAGTGAGTGCGACGGGAATGGGATCTATGCGTTCATTAGATGGTATGTACTCGTCAGACACTGAAAACGACTTGCGTTTTCCACAAAAGTGCCCCTAGCTAATTGTTGGGTTTAGGTTTAGGCTGCTCTCCTTGGTGGCATGGTGCCGCTTCTGTAAAAAATATGAAACTCGACAGTGGTCGGCTCTCACTGTATCATGTCAAGGATAACATGATTAATCTGCAGCTCAACAGCAAACGTAACCTGTTTGGCATCGTCCGGCTTTGGCTGTGTGTTGATTTTTCAACAAACGGCTGTAATCACCGTTGTGGTTGTATCTGAGATGTATCGTCGCCAATTTTGTTGTAGCATATTGGTTGCACATATCGGAATTTCTTCTTGTAGCCGAATAGCACTGTAAAAATCTTGTTGTCAGCAGGCAGTATAAAATTCCGGCCATACATCATGATCACTTCAGTTATTTCTTCACTCATGCTTCAGTTCCGTTCAGTCTAAATCAACAAACGTGCGAATGCTTTTTCTGCTCCGTCTAAAAAATGTGAAAGACAACCGCTCCACTTACATTGGTTGCTACTTGTGTAACAGTCACTATCCCTGACAAATAGTTGCAGTTCCTCAGCAATGTATCTGAACTCAGTGCCGACCTGGTTTGATCACTGACTTGCTAACATTCATTGTGCCGATTTCAACTGAGATACTTCGAGAGTAGTCTACCTAGCTGAATCACACGAGCTGTGCATTTATTATACAAAGATGCTGTAATGACTAACCAGACGAAAGAAGGGGTATCTGATGGTTGGGAACAGTGGTGGTGTTGTTCGTAGCTCGGGTTGATGGTTTTGGTATTGATATGTTCGCCCAGCTTGGCATTTAGGTTGCAAACGTTTCATCACCAAGCGAGGTGACATCATCAGTGCGTGAGTGTTTCAACCTATAATTTTGAATGTGGCGTTCAACGCTGAAACACTCACGTACTGATGATGTCTCCTCGCTTGGTGATGAAACGTTTGCAACCTAAATGCCAAGCTCGGTGAACATATCAATACCGAAAGAAGGGGTAATTATAATGAAATAAGTCGTTGCCATGTTTTTGATCGCAGCGTTGTTCCCTGGGTCTAATCCTGTAAAATGCTGACCGACGATCAGGTCGTGGTACTTCACTAGGAGGTATATTTTGTATACTTTACAGGGTACTTGGGTACTGCCATAAAGTTCCCTAGGGAATCTAGCACATTTGTGAATGACTATTGGTGATAGCCTCTCTGGTCTACTTGCTTCATTCTGCTTCAGTTGTCTGGTATTTGTACACTGTTGGGCCCCGCATAGTTGAAGAGGCTTAGTCCATACCTCAAAAGCAAAAGATTATCCGGTTAATACAGCTGGGGTTCTCAACGCAAATCGATTTTTTCTTGTCATATGACATCCCTGTGCTCCTATTTGCTTCCCACATCTGACGACAATAGCCTAACGACACTGGCTTTTGAGTAAGGACAAGTGTATTCTTCACGGAGCCTACTTTTCTAGGAGTAATCTGTTGTTTAGCAAGCTTTATCGTAACATGAAACTGGCTGCGGGCTGATCAAATTCATCAGCTACTCTGCATTAAATGGAAACCAAATGTGGTACTGATTTTTTTAAGTACACAGTTCACCAGGAGAACAAGAACCTGTGTTGCAGAATAGTCGATTTTTCATTCCACCTCATCAGTCTCGTTAGAAGGGTAATGTGAACGTATACATCAATACGCATTTCAGTGGTTATGGTCGGACAGAACTAAGTCATACGAATATTGGACAAGATCAATATTGACATTTGAATAGTAAATACTCACACGTTTTGGTGTACATCCTATCACTGTCCTTACGTAATGCATGTGGATTTACATCAATGCAGATTGACGTAAGTAACAACACCTCCGGGTGATTTTGATGAACGGACTACACAGTAAACTACAAGGTGCCAACTTCATTAGATGAATGCACCAGGTCACCCGCAACGTAGTCATTCTCAAGTTTCTACATCCTTTGCGTTGCATAGCCATCAGTAAATTATTCGATCTTCCAGTAGGAGGTTAGACGCCGCTAAAAGCTATTATGCGAATGCGCACACTCAGCATTCAAACTGATTCAGCCTATGAACATTCGTGCTCTCTCAAAAGGATGTATTGAAGCATGTGGAAAGTTGGACGTCATTTTCTTCTATATAGTCAACTATTTTTTTCGCATTTTTCATCTAAACCTCATCTTTTTCATTTTTGTACCGTTCATTTGTGTACTATCGCTGGGACTGTGGTCGGCCTTGACAGTTGGTCTATGAGTAGGAGAATAATGTAAAAGTACCAACTAATCACGGACTACTAAGCAAAACAATTGAACTTCGTGCATATAGTCAACAACCTTGTGAATATGGAGTTGCTTTTCAAGCGAGATACTCTCATGTCTAAGAGCACTTTTACTTCACAAGGCGGATGGTCTACTCCTCAGTCAGGCGGACAGCACCTATCAACTTTTCTGAGCGATGCGGTCAAGGTTTTCGTACATCTGCTAGCCTCCTTTCGGCTTGCTCCGACTATCAGCAACCACATTACGTGATGCGACAGACGATTCGACTATATGCGCAGCACTTAATCTAACCAACATGGACAGTGCGTTTTCACTGTCTCGGTTATCCGTTGCAAACTTACAAACGCGCCGACACTGTCGCGCTGCTCACAAAGCCAACCTGCATGATACATATTAATTGACGCATACAACGACAGTCGAATACGGAGAGTGTGTGAAACGTCCAGATAGATGACTTAGGTCTCTGATCCATAAAGCAACGCTGAGCGCACATCTACGTTGTATGCCCTCTTTTTAAGGTACAATATGATTTGTTTCGTATGCCAAAAATGACGAAGATAACAAATGTAACGCGTCCTCGCTGACCTTATGGGCATCTTGTCCTTAATGTTATGAGCTGGTAAGATGGGTGAAGCGATCAGCAGCGTCGAGTAGTTTGCTTGCAGCAACAGCATATGGGACGGAGCTAACTCTATCAATCAACAACACTGTACATTCCGAAGATACGAAGCACATATCACACAGACAAACCGTATTATCCACCCGGCTCAACAAGGTGGAAATATGTCCCACAAAACTAAGCAAAGTATCTCCGTCCACGTATTCACTGTCAGTCAACACATTACTATCTGGCAGAAGTTCCACTTCGTGAGAGAGTATCATCAGAGTATCATCCGTCACATATTTGAACAGGAAGGAAGAGATTAAACACCGTCGTCATGCCGGTTGGAGTCAAGAACACTCGAGTTGACTTCTCGTAAATGCGTATCTCTTATTCAGTCGACATACATCAACACGTTGATATACGTCGCTGGAACTCCTCTGGGATGGGGACGGTCTAAGAGAGCATGTCAGGCAACCGAGTCAATCTTTGGGTTTAAAATTGTCACAGCGTTTTTCTGAGAAAAAACATCGTCTATCGAGTTCTCATGTTTGCAGCCGTGACCACGTCGGAAGCCTGCGTGTTCTGTTGTTTGGTTCCCCGTGTTTCAGTAGCTGTCACATTACGAGACCCATGAACATATTGGGTAAGACAAAAGTCAGGTTAAAACCTCTGTTTGTCACATGATGTTCAGGTACCTTTATGAAAGTGGGAATGGTTGCTGATTAGTACCAACCACAGTGTTTTAATTTCCCATACGGAACTAGGGGACGCTAAAAGTTGGACAGTAGTCTCATCCATGCCAAGAGCTGAAAGTTGAAGATCCGATTCTGGAGCTTTATGACGTTGCAATAATCTGAACTCCAAAGCCACTTTGACTTCTGCCGTGGAATTGGCAGGACTGTCATGACTAACCGTACGAAGCCTATCTTCCACTTTCGAGTGATCTAATCTGAGCAGTTTATTTTGTTTCTCCAGGTTGCTAACCCGTCCGTTCCAGTAACACGTTATCGACAAACAATGCGACCACAGATTTGGAAAACGGCATCCAACTGTTCCCCGACAAATATGTCTTTTCTATCTGTTTTGCAGACTCTCCGATATTTATTTCATAGCCCTTACCTAAACTGTTTGCGTTTCAGTTCACAGCGCTCAATGTTGTGTTAATTGTCAGCTGGAGTTAAGTCGACACCTATCCTTAGGCTCCGTTGAATGGGCAAAATCCATTTATGTCGTCATTTGATTTGCTCTTGTACAGCATACCTTTCCACAAAATGTTTACATAACTGTCGGGATTTTTACCCTGTACTCGTTTAGGTCACTGCACTGTTGTAACCTTTGCTTTCTGTTAAGCGCTCCGTACACCGTCGTCGCTCAATTTGCGACCGAACATTTGATATTTGCAAACATGCTCCCCATGGAAAAGACATTTTTGAGATGGTCACTCCATACGGAACAACGATCTTTAATAGATCGAAGGTACCAATAGCTGACTGCGATATGGTCAGTTTGGTTCCGTTGTTGGGCTGCACAAGCTGCGAGGAATTGTCGCAGTTTGTACCTAAATGTGCAACTGGGCATGCAGACCCCACGAGGTCTGCAAAATTGTAGTAGCCCGAATTTCGAATATACCACCTAGCCACCTCTCCCTTTTTGTATGTTCACGTCACCCGTAGGTACAATGATACCTTAGCGTCTAATCAACCTCAAGGTCAAACGGGTCGTCATACTTGGTTTTCTCGACAGTTTCCGTTTGGAGCATGTATGGGTCTGTCAGCAAACCTTGTCCGAACTACTAATTCTAACTGCACACAAGCAACTATTCAGTGGGATCCGGTTGGGCAATCTTTGCTGTCTTAGGAGTGAGTGCAATCCTTACTCCAAGTTGCTCGCAGGTTCTTTTCATAATAATCAGCCCGGTTGTTTGTTTGCAGGGTGTAGACACCTTGACGTTGAATGTTTGCGTGCACACAGTTGCTTTTAGTAGCTAGGTACTCCTCTTCTCCTTTTTCGTCTCCTACATATGGTTAGCTTTCCCCTTCATGTTTATGTGGGAGCATCAACAAGAATCGCTGAAGCATTACTGTCTTCTATAAAGGTGATGACCCTGAGAAAGAACTGTTGACCCATAACATTGTCCAGTGGCGAATTCAGACGGTTGTCACACCAGGATCGTAACGCTCCATTTCGATGACAGCACATACCATCTCAAGAGAGTGCCCGCCAGAGCAACTTGCTGACCCAGTTGTCGCACCATTCGAACATTGAAAGGGACAATAAACACGAATTCACTGTCAGGTATCAGAGGCTTCATTCAGGTTTTTTGGCTTAAGTTTATAGAAATTGGAAGCAGATAAGAAAGAAATTGTAAATGAGTGCACCGGTCTGTTGCGTGCGCGTTCCCGCTTTTTCAGTTGACCTATCTACTTTTGGAGTAATCACCTTGGTTTTGCCAACTACGGTTGTTCGTGTGTTTCGCTTTATCGGTTGTTCAGTGGTCATTCGCCCGTGAATAAAGAACAGCTATTTGGAATTTCAATGGTCAGGCTGCATGAAAAGCTCTCATTGTTGGTCAGTTTCAACTTTGGCAACGGAGCGATCTAAACGGACACTGGGCAAATATCTTAACGTCAACATGAACGACGAAATCTGTTCAAAGGGAGCCTTGCACATACTGCGTAACCAGGTTTTGTGGCGGAACTTTTAGACAAACATCGACTTGACCCTCCAGAATTCGTTCAAATCACTGACCGCCACGGAATGAAACGCCTGTGTAAGGCCCGTGAGGCGTACTTAAATGAACGAGTCAGAGATGGGAAAGTCATTTTTGTCAGGGAACAGCTTGGTGCGGTTCTCTCATTCATGG
The DNA here is from genome assembly GCA_008508345.1 of Paragonimus westermani. Classification (NCBI taxonomy): domain Eukaryota; kingdom Metazoa; phylum Platyhelminthes; class Trematoda; order Plagiorchiida; family Troglotrematidae; genus Paragonimus; species Paragonimus westermani. The sequence continues at coordinate 93,386 of QNGE01002080.1, forward strand.
TTGCACTGCGGATCGAAATGTTAGTGGGACTACGTGAAACTATGGCACAAGAGTTTTCCACTTATCAAGGAGCCTGAACGGACTGGTTCATCACTTTGAGGAGAAATTCAATTGGTTTTGCCCAATTATTCAGCTGTGGGTAATAGCAGCGCTTCTGTTTTAGTGATAGGACTTGTCTTAAAGTTTACCTCTCTTAACCTCAATGCGGCTTCTGGTCCAGTCTTCCTTCACTTATTCTTAACTATGGTTATGCGAAGCTACTTCCGGAACCAGTCACACACGTTTTCATACCAGAGGCTAAAGGAACGCTTCTTAGATGGTACTTATCGATAGTCACTCCGATGTACAGAAAAAATGTCACAGTATCATGTGACAGCTACAAAGGTATTTTCCTCATTCTTATCGCACCCAATTTGCTCACAAATGTCGTACTACTTTGGCCTATGAGAACACTGAAGCGTCAGCATTCTGTTTATCAACCAATACTGGTGTCATTTCTGGATCTGAAGACTGTTTTTGCCTTGGTCATCCAACATGTTCTCAAACTCATATTAGTCATGAATTTTGTCATACCTTTCTGTCATAATTCTTCCGCCAAGCTATTGTCAGCTGGCTTTGTTCCTATGTTGACTTATACCCCCTTACTAAACCAATTTGTCTCCACTCCTCCTTTTCGTCAAACAACTATTTACTTGGTGACTTCCCAATCCCGTTTTCACACCCTTACCAGAAACTTTCCTCATTTGCCGCTCGCGGTAGAAGTCATGGTCAGAATGACAGCGCGCCAAACATGTGTTATTTTACCTAAGGAATGCAAGGTCCTTCTCGCCCCCACGAATATTATTCAAGCTTACCACCTCTAATGTTCGAACGTTTATGCAAGTAGGTCAGCAAGTAGCTCTTGCACGTACTTTGAAGACCTTCTATCTCTGTTGTCTTGCTGAAACATGGCCTCATGATTCCAGCTCTGCGCTACATCTCCAATCTACGTCTGCCATCTCACCGTGTGCGTACAATGTGCTCTTATCTGGAGACCCTGAGGTTCAAGCCCCTGGCCAAGCCGGTGTTGGAATCGCCCTAACAGCATACCCAAAGAAGGCGCTGCTTGACTGGTTTCCCGTCAACAGCCGCCCTTGCACTGTCGAACTCGAGGGTGCGGTTGGAGCATCGAGAGGCGCCCATGACAAACGCTGTCTGTTTGTTGTTGTAGCGTACGCCTCCATAGACTTTAGTCCAGATTCAGTCAAGGACAGTTTTCATCAGCATCTCATCAACCTTGTACACATTACGCGGCATACGGACGCTATAGTACTGACTACAGACTTGAACGCTCAGGTAGGCAGACTAAGCACTGACGAACTTGACTTAGGTGGCTCGCGCGCGTACGGTACTCGTCGGTTCTGCCTGTGCTCATTGGTCTGTTGACGTTTCCCTGCCATCGAAAACGGAAACCTCTCTCAAGATCAGGTTTCTGAAACGTCACAAAGCACCCAGTCCAGACGAATTCCTTTCTACTGTTTTCGTTTATAAAGGTTCAGCCTCAGTTAAAGAGTTGACGGTTCTGCTCCCAAAACTCTGAATCTGTGAAGTTCCAACCCATTGGGGTTTAGCTGACACCGTCTCTGTTTTCAAAAATGGCTCACGCAATTCGTGTGCAAATTCCAGAGGGATTAGTCTTTTTCCTATTGTATCAAAGTTGTACTTCGTGGACTAAACAAAACGCTCGAAGAACGTATCCGTGAGGAGTAAGCTGCGTTTCGCCCTTGCCGTGGCTGCATTGATCCCATCTTCACACTTCGCCAGATGCTTGAACTCCGCCATTCATATGGAAGGTTGTTGTATTAGACACCATAGGGTCCCTCGATTCGGCTGACAAAGCCGTAATCTGGGACTGTCTGTCTAGGAAGGATGCATCAGTGAGGTTCGCCACCACCCCCTGAGACGCCACAAAGTTTCAGCTTGGGGTGTTGAAACTGGACAGTCCACGCTGTGGGTCGTTCTTGGCATATTGATAAGGCTCCTGACACATTGTGTATTGTTGGCTGCGTCTGCTGACGGTTGAAAGAAACCTCGGGACGGCAAGGCGATTACCTGATTACCGATTATGATATCTTCAGCTCCTTTGCTGGGCAGAATTGGTAGACTGCCTTGAGGTTTTAGTTCGCGACCATGCGTACTGTTAGTTGGAAACGCCTTTTGACTTGACTGTGTCACGGTCTGGTATTCCTGTCTCTGATGTTGTTATGTGTATTGTTGACCCTCCTTCGTCGTCATCATTGTTTTTGATTTCCTTTCTTCCGCTCGTTGTTTTCCTTTTTGCTGATCTATCATTTCTGGGCCTATTATTGCAAGCAACGACAGTCCGGGACAATGTACTCACAAGTGTAGCCGAGATTTTAGTATCTGTGTAATTTAATATTTTAAGTCACAAAGTAACCAAACGCGAAATAAATGACAAATTTTATTTCGTCATTGTTTACACTGATCACCTGATAAAATCCATATTAACAAGGTTATATGTATATATCTATATTCCCTGAAACGGGAAATTTATGGGAATGCTTACATACCACGTTCGACACATTCATGTTATAACTCATTCTGACGTTTACACATATTTTTTCCGAATTAAACACGAATTAGTTGTACGTAAGGCAATTCTTAGTGCTGTTCATCTCAACAACGTAAGTTGTACGATTTTCCAAACACTACTGGCAACCTTGGTACAAACAAAGAATTCGCAGATTTCGTTATTAATGATATTGATATACTCCGAGCCCTCAACCATATCCGCTTGTATGCAGTGTTCACACTGTCCGATCGTTCAATGTAAGGTGAATGGCGCAGTGGTCAACGCGTACGCATCATGAAAGCATGGCCGGGGTCCTAATTCCCGCCATGGTAAGGATATGCACCTCTGGCGAGCTTTGCGAAGACAAAAATTCGAGTACGGTGTCTCTTTATGGAAGGGACTAAACCGTCTATGGGAATCTCCTACCACCCACCAATAGTCTAAATATCACTCTATATTTAATGATTTCTGTGATTTCAACTTGGAGAGAATTCCTAGTCGTGGAGTCGTCGATAGGAGTTAACAGGACGGTTACTGTATCTCCTCTTGAGGCGATCGGGCAGTGGGAACATTACATGCAAGCGAATGTGGCTGAGTGTCTGCATATGATAATTCACACGTGCCTAATGTAAAGTCACTGACGCAATAGCATAGCTTTCTTGGGGCCATCTGGTAGTTTCAAATTTTACTAAAAATCTGAACACTTTCAATCTTAGTTTACACTGCTCATGATGTCCATGATGCTGCTCAGTCCGTCGTGGTCAGTTAACTTGTAGTTTTCAGTAGATAGGGGTGATGGAATTCGAAAGTTGCTGTGGTTGTTATTCGGATTGCAGCATCTGCCCTTTCTAATTGCAATGTGATGCTCAGCATGCCTTGTGTACCCTATTCGTTCCACCTAGTGGACACATGGCCATCATAAGACTATAGTTCTATGTTAAGTAGATATCTTTCACGAGTGAGCACCTACAAAAAACAGTCGGGCGTTAGCATTCGTTTAGGCTGATTAAGGTTGTCTTAGCGGCCTAAGCGTCTCTGTCTTACAATCAGAAATGCTTGGCAGTTTTGTATAACTGATGAGCGGTAATCAGAGTGTCACTAATATCTGTGACGATCCATATCACATCAACACAACGGTTTATGATGTGCATAGTCAGATCTCCTCTTCTATACTCACTAATCCTCTCTGTCTTTCCATCGCAGTTTTGGTCTACCTTAGACATGTTGTACTTTTGCATCCGGGTTGCCATACAAGTCGCCAACTTTCTGAACCTCTACATTTTCCGAGTCGACCGACCAGCCATGACAACAACCGGGATGAGAAGACCGCGATTCCCTACGAGATCTCGACCTTCGAGTAGTACTCGCAGTTCGTCCGACTCTCCATCTGTCTCACTGCGTACTCGTACGAACCGACTGGCTCAGTAGAGCAGCTGCCAGCTTTGTTTCCCTCTCTGTAACTTATCATTCTGACCTCCAGCATCATCCCTTTCGTTATTTTTGCTCACCGTTCAATCTGCTGTGAAGAAAACTCATAGCAGAGTTATCAGGCCTCCTATGTGTTCCCAAGATTCTTGTTTTCTCCTGACGATTATTTGACTACGATTATTGTTCTCTCAGTCTGCGCTCCCTTCCTATCCAGTATGTTTTTGTCACGTGCGTGTTCTTTAGACTATTTTCCCGTGATGTACGTAGCCCTTTTGCCAACATTTGTTCTTCTAATTGACTAAGTTGTCCTATTTTGTTGTTTATCTGACACGTCAACCTTCGTGTCTCCTTGCTCATTGGTCTGTTTTTTATCTTGTCTTCTATTATCCAATCAATCGTCCTTCCAGTCTATTAAGCATAATTATTAATCTATCTCTGTACGTATGTATTATACTGAGCGCCTTTTTAATGTTACGTTATTCAGTCCCCATCACTCTACCCGATTCACGATCATGTACCCCATTCATCAGCATGGGGGCGGTTTTTCTTGGCTGGTATGTTGTTAGGTTCACGGGACTGTTGTAATCGGACAGGCCACAGACTGCAAAAACTTTCCGTACTCATCTTTGGTCCAACAGTTGTACGCAATGCATCTTCTCTGTCCCACTGCTTCCCAGGAATTCCTTGTTCATTTCCTGTTTATCCGTGACATTTACAAAATACAAACTCCATGAGAATTTCCTCTCCTACTCACGAATTACAGCTCGTTCTTGACCCATGTGCTGTTCTGTTGTTTTGATTTGGTTTAGTTTGGTGCAATCAATTTTGGGTTATCGTGACCGATAGTTCAATCGCTCTTGTTAATGGTTCCATTCCCAGTTAACACGACAACGTCTGTCCAACTTTGGACACGTCTACGGTATCTAGCCCACATGTGGCAGCGAACAGTTCATGGTAGGAAAACCGGAAATCAGTAGAGCAGTTGGTGTTGTAATTGTTCCAATGCGTACAGTGCTTTGAGGTATCAACGACTAAGGCAAACGGATATGATTGTGCTCAGTTATTGTGTGTAGCGGAGACAATCATCCTGTTATTCTACAGGCAATTCTTCCGATCGCATACTTCAGTCTCATCACGGAAGTCAACCACCTGTATTTCGCCATCTGGAACCGATAGTTGCTGTTGCGTCGACGTATGTTACGAGGTTTCCTGCACTTTAATCTCCATTCATTTATTCGCACTTGATTGTCGTCTGTTAGTTTCTGGCCATCGATTCTTCACCAGTGAGTGTGCAGTGGATGAAGATTACGCCACCGTTGTCTAGCTTAACCATTGCTGTGACACAGTCTGACCACTGTAACGTCCAAGCGACTATTGGCCCCGCCACACTAGATCAGACTGGCTTGCCGTTCACTAGAGCATGTTGACAGATGTCCACATTTTATGCACATGCGCTGTGCTCGAAGCTCGCGCTTTGCTTAGTCAGCCTGCCACACAAATTGAACATCCGTCCTGTATTAGTCCGTCGAACTGCAATTGTGCGCTTAAAATGATGATAAACGTCTTGGCCTGACCTCTCAGATTATGTTCACCTTGTCGGTCACTGACGGTCTGCCATCAGTTTCGGATTGTGTCGGGACTAACTTAAGTTAGTTGCGGAAATACTGTTTACCTGCTGCTGTAACCTGCTTTGACGGTCGATTTTTGGTTTAAAAAAACCAAAGCAGATAAGTATAGTTTGTTTCAAAATCAACGCATACAAGTAGTTGCTTTTATGTGATACGCACCGTTCAGTAGGCTCGCTTTCTCTAACTCCTGGGAATGTTTATAGGAATTGAGGCAAGTAACTGATTGATGTTCATTTTCTTATATCAGTGGACTCCTAAAATCCAACAGTGCCGCGACAAATGAGGGATAACTCTCCTCCTCAGTATTGCTTCAGCATCAGAGGTGACACTGTAGAACACGGAGTTTATCAATTGGGGGAATATCTCCGTTTAGGTCTTCATCAAGACAGTTCAAGCCTTTTACGAATTGGTGAGGCACAAGAGTATCGGAGGTTTAGCTGATGGCGGGAGTGTTATTGGCAATACCGTCATCAATCGTGGAGTACCCAGTTTAGTAGGTAGGATAAAAATCTAATGCTGCGGTGATTCATTTCTAAATGACAAGAAATCAAATTTCCAGTTCTTGTTCGCATCCGTTTGGTCCTTTAAACCATGACTTCCGTCCCATGGGGTTTTGACTCTTTTAAGATTAGTTACGTCCATGTGTGATCAGAATGTACGAAACGTTACTCCGGAGAACATCACATAAATTGCCTTTTTCCGACTGTTCTCTGCAAGGTCATCAAGTGAACAAGCGGTTTTGAATTTCACCAGAGAAGATTCCCAAAAGAGTCCACCAATTAAATAAATTCTAGACAAAATGTCCACGGCTGGTGATAATGAAGAGATGAGGCGTGAGTAAAAGATGGACAGATGAGCAAGGAGAGGAATGCCATTCAGCTGAGTGTTTCCCGGTCAGTTAATGTGTTTGGGTCCGGAATTAAAGCTAGCCAACGTTTACCAAGCTTACGTTTAAGTTTATTGGCCGACATATCGGACGACCATTTACTCCAATCGTTCACAGTTCTGTATCAGAAAGTTTGCCCGGATAATAATCCTGGTTCTCCCTTCTACGATGTATTTTCGTCACAAGTAGACAGCTGCTCTCCTGTCTCAGGAAATCCATTCAGAATTTTAACGACTGTTCGACATCTCCTTTTCAAGAAGTTATTCGAACCTTCGGGAAAACCCTGTTCCACACACTTCTACAAAAGATTTTGTGAACCTACGTTGCATGTAGAACTTTTTCATCCTTATCAAAATAAGGGTGTCAAGTCGGTACACTGCTCAAGATACGATCTCAGGTAAGCCTTATACAAAAACGCTTGTTTACCTCGAGGCTACCGTCTTCTTCAGCCATATGCAAATGCTGGGTTTACAGTTTGAACCTGGACTCCCAAGTCCCTCTTCTTAATAGTCCTCTAAGTAACCACAAGTTGCTCTAACCCTCTTATCCACCTTGGTTAGTCTTCAGTTTCGCGCCCCGTACGTTGTCTGCATTTCACGCCATTTAGAGGGATTTTCTAATCAACAGTCTACTGATGAATTTTCTTCAAGATCACGTTGCACCAAAGTTTCATTTGAACGTCCCATTAGTTTCACATCCTCTATGAACATTGAACAGAGACCGTCGTTGTCATATCAGTTACGTATACAAGGAACTGCACGGCACCCAACGCCGGACTCTGGAATGTTAGTAATGGCTTGTACAGTGTGCGATTTGGAGCCCTCCATTTGCACACAAACTCCTAATCCATAGGAACGCTTCTAAAACTGAGGGAAGTATGTTACGGTCCTACGGTTTCCACGTTAAAACCTATGATTTACTGAGTAGAAAGCCTTTCTAAAATCTAAATAGCAGAAGTCAGCATATTCTTCGCTGTCCAGTCAGTGTGATATCATCCAAGGAAGAAGAAAATTGTTTATCAAACCGTTTTGCTGAATCGTCACGAGCCCATCTTTATTTGCGCATTGCATTATTTCGTTCTATAAGTTCTTTTCCACCGCTTTCAGGATGGCTAACGTAAAAATCACTGGCCTGTAACTTGAGGCCTCTCCGTCTATTGTCACCTTTGTGTATCTGTGTGACAGTTGTCACCATCCAGTCGATGGATAGTTCGGCTTTACCTAGAGACTTGTTAACTAAACTGGCCAACAGGTCAGCTAATGTATCAGCAAATCCTATTAGAATTTGAAACAGTTCATTCCCTTCAGAAGTTTGAACAAAACTTTTAGAACACGAAAATTTGATGTGTCCCATGGGCGCATTGCTCCTTGAGCTAACCAGCCCAGCAACTCTCCAGTCGTGATTACCGCTTCTTCCATCATTGGCAAATCGAGCAGAACGTCAACGTGCTGTGATCCATCATCCCTTGTGTGCACTTTCTCAAAGAACGGTAATAACGTTTGAACTATCGCCTCAGTGATAGGCACATTCTCCCCTTGCTCGTTGACGATATACCGAACAGCCACCGACATCGCACATAACGAGACGTTTGGGTTTTGTTTAGCCCGCTTGGCCAAGTTCTGATTGTATGTTAGTCTGCACTCCCGTCTTACTTAGCTCGCTCTGCACTGCACTCGTCTGTACTACAAATAACGTCTATTTCCACCTTTGCGTTTGAATTTCTTCCAGGTCCCACTTCGTATGTTTTGAGCCCTGCCACTCTGTGCTTCCACCACGGTGGTTTTCCACAGTGGATAACCTTTCGAAATGGAGGCAATCTTAATAGCCACTTCTAATAGGTTGGTCTTCAGCTTGACAGATTATTTTCATGGTGTCTTCCACTCATACACCTGCGCCTTGATTGTGCCAGGCGACTTGTCTGGCTGGTCTTTTGTTAGCCGTGGAAATCATGCTGACTAAACTGATGTACGACCGCTACCTATTGGTCAACGGTTGCGATGCATTAGAAAAGCTACGTGCTTACTCTGGCCTAATGAATTGAATCGGTGGGTTTGCACATGATGTACAATGATTAACGTGATCAGATTACGACTCAGTTTGTCTTGATCGATCAACTATGCTTTTGTTTTTGTTCAGCGGTTAGAAAATTGAATTCGTGCTATTGTGTGATGAGAATATAGTAAAAGGAAAATGGTTTGCATTAAACCGACTACTCGCACACTTCTGCAGTGTGAAGTGTCGTTCTGGTTGGAACAAAATGTAACAAGTGCGAAATCCACGTGCAGTGTACTGTGAAATTTTTCTCTCTAAATGGGCGTCATTTAACTTAGGGTATAGGATTCACTTTTCCTTATATGAATAATAATAATTTAGGAATCATGTAGGCTGAGCAGATGCTGCAGAGTGCCGAAGGTGTTTGTTCCGAAGACTGCATTTGCTAACAGCGTTGTGATCTCTCATAAAGATGTGTGACATCAATCGTGGCGGCCACTATTGAAGTTGACAGTTCATTTGGAAATGCACCGGTGCATACCTAAATCCATCAACGACGAACACGCTGTTGGGGGGTGGGCGATCGAAATAAGCAACTCATGGGAACGAATAATTCTTCTGTACTAATCAAATGACGTTCTTCAGTCCAGCCAACTCACGTATACAGTTTGTCAAGCTGCACCACCATCACAGACGGAATTCTAGGTACAATGTGGCAGATCAACAGCCCCAACTGATGGCTGTCTTCTATTGTCTCAGTTTTTCCATCACAGATGACGTTTCCTGGAAGCTGAAAATGAAGATGGCTGGTTTTTGCAGAGCTCGAGCTTCCGCGACATGCGTATTCATTGCTATTCTTGGTATTTGTGAAAGCATGTTCACTTGATCCATTTTGTTCATATTTACGTGCTCCGATCTATGACTCCGGGTTCACGATACTCACAGAAACTAGGGTGTTTGGAGTTTGCTTGTAGGCCATACGGAGAAGGTCATTCTGTTAAGTGTTTTTGGTTTTAACTACTCGGAATTCCTAGACCCTGAAACCGATTTTCTACAATCGAGAAATGTTTTAACCTCACTGATAGTGTCGGTCTTAATAGATAAAGACAGGATGGCCAGCTCGCAACAATGATGGGGATGTTTGAACTGCAAACTGCTTCCCACGGAAGCAAAACATGAACTTGGTCACTGCAACTGTTTCTTCTATGGAGCAAATTGAGTAGTCGACTTGGCAGAAAATATCGAACGGTAAAAAGAATTCCGTTACTCTACCTCCAACTTTACAACACAATGCACGCACGTTTTCTCGTGGGAGGAGACCTGACTCAGTTTCATCCTACCAAACCAACAAGTGTGAACTCGGCGTTGTTAATAACAGACCGCGGATTTCCAAAACCTGATCTACTCTTAGACGATAACTTGTAGTTCTCCGGGAAAATACACTAGATTTGAATGTTTTTCGAGTAGGTACATTTGCTGCGAACAGGTACCTCATGCTAGCTGACAATTCCATCAGCACTTGTGAGACGAAAACGGTTCGGTATTCCCTCACGTTTCAACGTTCGCATGTATTTCGGGATAAAACAGAAAATGCTGTTTACAATTCGTGTGTTAGAATATGATGTGCCTTGTTTGTTATACTTGCAACCACATTCTATAGGTCTTATGAGTCGTACCTAACCAAAAAAATAGTGTTTTCAGATCGTCAGGTGTGCGACACTATTCAAGCAATGTACTTTGAATATATATTTATTTTTCTTGGAATTGTCGTAAATTCCTTGATACTATGTAACACAATTATGGTACGTCCACGGGTTAATTCATTCTGGTGGACGACTTAGTATTCACTAAACTTTTACCTTTGTTAATGCCCCTAACACATCGCTGCAAGATTGTGAAAGACAGCTTTGTGGTCTTTGTACTGAACAAAGTTAGAAACCTTTGTCGTGATACCTGAGAAAAACCACATTCCTTTCATTCAATCATGCTAGTGATTATCTCCAGTTTTAATGCGTCTGTATATCGGTAGTTTCACACGAACATTCATTATTTGCAGGCTGGCTCGTGTCCACGTGACATTAAACCACATAGAACCAAGTATCCCTGTGATCCAGGCTTGTTAATGGCAAACTGGTCTAACCCAAGTTATTCAAAAATAACCATCGTTACTGTGTTAATGTAATCAGTTCCGCCAGTCCTTTTTGCGTGTGTAACACCGACCGCATGGCTTCGATGAACGATGGCTTTGGTGAACCCCAAAGGATACGGGATTCGGCCATCGCACCGGAACCCTGAACGAGCAGGCACGGTAAACGAAATAATCTGTTGCCAGTGGATGGTTAGCAATAAATTCTTTGTTACAGTCGATTCACGTTGCATGAGCATTCGGAGCAAGCAGTCTGGAATTTACTTGACTAGTCTGTCACCAGAATTGCTAGTGATACGAAGACAAGCGGATCAAACTAGCATCAAATTTGGATCGGGTATTACTATGGTCGGTGATGTATTTTGTTAGGTGTCCTGCTGAAATTGCGAAATCTTTTTTGCAGTTGAATGTGAGATCGGTATATCATTTTTTCCGTTTGGCCTTAGAGTTTTCTTAAGAAAAGCCTCTTGTGAATTGTGTTCACTATAATGATCGTCCAGAATAGTGGTCCATTTTGATGATTTAAATTCTATCAATGATTTGTTGATGTTTGAAAGTAACAACCTAGTGAATTCGCTACTTTTTCCCCATTAGGGCAGAAACAAAACTTAACGCTGAGTAATACTGTTCCAGTTTCCACGTTGTTCATGCTCTAGTGACGAAGTTCAAGTCGTTTTGACAGGTAGCTATTCTGGAGCTATTAAGACCTTTTCGTTGCATGACAAAGTGGTTGTACTTTAAAATCTACCACGTTTGTAGGCCGCCGAAACACGGTGTTCTTATGCTGGTCGACTATTCCTTCTCTCATGGGCTCCTTCTGCTCTGAACAAAACGGTTAGAAAACGAACGCTGGTAGATGTTAGCATTTCACATTGGCTCGTCAGTACCAAATAGCCAGTAACACAGAAAAACTTTCAATTTAACGTCCACACTGCTTATGGGGGTGGGAAATAAACAAAGGAACGAACAGCAGACCATCCAATCATATGATCTGAATGACACTTACCGCAGCTTAAGCTCATGTTAGCCTGAGGTTCACAACTAATTGTTTCTGTACACACAACACAGCTTTGTACCGATTTATCACGACAGCTTCCGCGCATTTTAGAAACCATGGGTTGCGATGGCACACCATAATGATGAAGGCTTAGGTCAAGTCCATGTTGTGGCCAGTTGACAGACTGTGTCGTCCGTTCGAGGAAGCTGGGGGCTTATGATTCTCCGTGACTACGATGTCCGGTTGTGAGACATGTTTATGAACCCACTTAGGTACATATGTCTTCATAATTGAGATCGACGATCTATCGGTTCTGTCTGTGTAACTTTATCCGCAGTAACGAGAATTTGTGTACACGGCGTGATTTGGTGCCTAAAGGTTAATCACCTGTGACTGTAGGCACAGGTAACCGGGGTGTCTGAGTAGAGACCCCCCATTCGACGGTATTGTAACTTCGTTTACTGGTTGGTTTGTGCGCAACGTCACGACACCCCCTTTGAATGGTGGCTCTGTATATATTATTTTCTTGGGGACCTCATCATTGTTGTTGCTTTTCGGTATCCATTCGCTGTGACCCTGAGTAGAGCTTTCGGGGGTACCCATTATTCCCCAGAGTCATACTCAGCATTTCTAATGCCTTCTCAATGCAGTCGATTGTGTAGATACAGCGTGCTCTAGTGTAAAATTTCCTCACTATATCCGGCTTATATTTTTCCCGCGTTGAAACTGGTGAAATGCATTTATTGATCAGACCACATTAGCTTCTTGTAAATGCTGCACCTTATTGATCGATCGGTCCTTCGTGTGATAAAGTATGTTTGTGTAAAACAAATTTTCATCAGCCTCTCCTTCACACATCACTGTTATGTTGAGACAGATACCCTTAAGCCGTAAAATGAATGTCTCTAGTAGCTCTCGATCTTTGGAAAGTATCAAGGTATCTACATTGCGTCTATAGTAAGACAAGTGTGAAATGATATTAGTTGTTCTATCGCGATCATGAAAAGGTTAGCGAGAAGTAGGCCTAATGGCCCACCTCTGGCTACTCCGTTGATTTGTCTGTATGGTGTGATCTTGAAAATGAAACTTTCAGATATTCTGTTGGAATGGGTAGGGCTATTTTCTGCAACAATCTGTTCACACACAAGCTCAATAGCTTCTCTCAGGTGGACATTAGTAATGAAAAAATGAGCATCTGTAGAACACGTATGTTCATTCTTGATATTGGTTTGATCCAACTCATGTACAAGCTCCAGCTGGCTTTAAAATGTTTATCAACTATCTTGCCAGTTTGTGCTGAAGTGAATTAGTCATGGCTAATGTCGGTCGAAGTGGCATTCCCTGTCAGAAGGCCTAAGGAGGGCCGCACAGTTGAGGCATCGAACAGTCACCCGATTTTGGGCGTTGATCATTCATTTTCGGGGATTTTGATTATTTCAGCTTGAACACCATCCACATTCAATCACAGTCCTTGCGTTCAGATCAGCCTTCCGGCCGACCCATCTCGTTGATCATGTGTATTGTCAAAGCTTATTGGAGAGCCCGATAACCATACATCTAACAGCAGGCAAATGTGGTTGGTCGAAGCTAATGACCAATCAAAGAGCAATGACGGACAAAACCACCAGCACGAAACGACGAATGTCTCACTGGAGTCTTGTAAAGCTTGGCCAAGACAGAACCTCACTGGGACTATCTTTATCAGGAAATGTGTTGTGTTCGATTAAGTTTGATAGGGTAGATCTACCTTCAGATTTGGATAGCAGATATTGCATCCCTTTTGTGTCGTTTTTTTATTAACCGATGGGTCGTTGAAATTCACTTCCATTCGGTCGATAATCTACTGCTACTATCACTCCTCTAACCCCACGTTTTGTCCATTCACGAAAACGCACAGTACAGAGTCTCTTCTCTTTCAGACGTCACGCATTTCTAATTCATACAGTTCGAAGCCCCCACCTCTGTTGAACCTCTAGCACGCAAATCAAAATGCTCTGATGTACATCCTTCGTAGACAACTATGGGAACCCGTAAACCATCCGTCGTGTGCATCTCGTCCATACTCCGACTGTTCATAAACTGGTTACTTGTTGCAACTTGTTCGCTGCGCTATTCAATACAAGGATGGTCTCAACCTCTGTCAAAGAAAGTCCTAGCTCCAATAAAACGCTCATCTCCTTTCTTTTTTCTCTTTATAATGTAAGGTGTGAGATACCAAACGAACTAAAGTGTCACCATGTTACTCAACAGCAAAACCCAACATCCCACTCAACGCTATTTGTCGGTGTCTTCGATTTCACTCACACCACATACCAATAGCAATTCATGACAAACAGGAGTTGTCTCAACATAAGCTGCACTCCCATCCCTCTAAATACACCTCAGAAAACCTGACCTGACTTCACAACACAAGTGGTCGATTCAATACGGTGTTTTTCTTGATGACTTTTCGAATGTACTTGATTTTTAAAAAGATCGACTCAACAACCTATATGTTCGACTACCACCAGAACCCGCAAATGAAGCGTAAGTACGGGCTACGGCGGGGACGCCTTTCGGTGACAACCACTTCAACGACTAACTCATACCAGTAAGGTAGCCCTTAGCTTATTCGAAAAGCGTCGCTACCCCCGGAACTCTCAGTACGTCCCTGTAACACGTTGCTATCCAGCGGTGGTTCACTCGATTACGATATCCCCTAATTGTCAAAGATAACCGTGTCTGACGCGTACTCCCACCCATCTCCGCATGTACAAACAACGCATCCTTGGGTGACTGCGAGCATCAACAACATCATAATGGGTCATACCCTCCCTCCCTGAGCACTATCATAGCTTACAAACGTTAATTACCCCTTCTTACGTTTAGCGCTGAAGTAAGTAATCCAACCCACAACATGCATCTCTCGTTCATAACTACCATCACTCCAATCGAGCATCAAGGGCGGCTTTCCACCAACGCTTACATCGCTCACTCCATTCCCGATAGCGCATGTATCGTAATTTACACGCTTCTTATTGAGTGGATAGCAAAGGTTTCGGTTCCAACAACAAGCCGTTTTAAATAAGTTGGCATAACCACCCTACTTTTAGTCATGGTAGACAGGACACAAGTGAATCATTGCCCACAAAACGATTGCTTTTTTCAATCGGTTGCCATAACGTAGCCCATCCTACTAACAGATGCCAGCACCATCGAACAACTGGACCAGCAATGTGCCACCAGCTTCCCAGCTGTATAACAGCCACCACGATAGCTCAGACGTGAATAAAATGCATAACAATCACGAACAGCTGCGTTGGATTCATTTCCCATGTATTCGAAACCCTTACGGGAGGCGTCGTAAACATACGATGTTTACTTCTGTTGGTAGATGTTGGTGCAGCGTGCATCTTGGCAGTAACTTCGGATGTGATGGATCCACGCATTAATGGACCACCATCCTAAAGGACGTATACGTCAACTGCACAGTCCCCGTCTGAATTCTCCAATATCTCCTTCCAATCATTTCGAATGTCCCAGAGTGGTTAACCGTCTTGAAGGCTCTGCACCAGGCCTAACTCCAATCACAATTGCGAAATATCCCGCATCATTTTCTGCCGTGTTCAATTTACTTCTGACTACAGGACAACGTCCCCACTTTGGTGACTTTCATTTCCAAACCAAAATTCTTAAAGACACTTCCAGATTTTCGCATCATATCCAGGATATACTTCATTACTGGATGTTCCACGGAGTTCTTTCCACTTTGTGTGTTCCTGTTTTCTGAATGAACGATACCAGTTTGATTTTCTTCACTGTCATCGGAAAAATGATGCGGCGAAAAGTATGTTTTCGGTTATTCATCATCAGGTCAATTACATAATATTTATATGAAACGGTTGTCAGGACTAAACGGACACAGACAAGTAGCAAGTTCAAGTGAGATCAGACACATCATAGGCACACACGGACACATCGTTCGGATAGGATTACGTCAAAATTATTACGCAACTGGAACCATGGCGCCTTGATTGGTCGTGGTGTGGGTGGCTGACCGCGGCAACTTCAACTCCTGAACAAAGCGCTTCTGAATGGTCGAGTTCCGATCGCTTCAACTGTGACCAAAATTCGGGATCTGACATCTTTTGAGTGACCATCGTTGACTCGGTAAATCGGACGAAAAGAGGACTCCAGGTTGACAGTGTGATGTGTATCAACGTGGTGTGCAACATTTGCGCTGGTAATTGTCTTGGTGACTCCGTTATTGATCCAGGCTATATGATGCTCACAGATAGGTTCACATAAGCGTCTGGTCTTGCGACCTACGTAGCTTCTCCATTGTGACAGCCGTGCTGAAATTTCCTTAGTTGTTCATAGCGCTCATCGTTTTACCCACCTAATAGGTTCATAGGTGTTTACAGGTGGGACAAAGATGTTCGCTGATGCATTCCTGTCTCTGCGTCAGTGGGTAAAATATTGTTTGGGACAGTTGATGAACGTGAAGAAATGGTTAGCGGAAATAAATAAAACGTGTATTCAATGAAGCTGCTGGTTGAACACAATTCAACAACGAAGATTGAACCGAATTTCCGTCAGATGAACACATTTAGTGACCAGTGAAACTAGGCTAGATGACGATTAAGGAATTTGCACAGCAGGCTGTCTCCAGTGTACAACCGCGACGACTGAGTTTGCATGTGTGCTAATGTGAACAGATCGTAACTGATAGGTAGTTCTGCGTGTAGAGCATCCTGCCTGTTCCGTTATTGGATTTCGGCAAGTGACCTCTTGAAATTTCATCCTTGCTTATCGGGGAATATGCCAGTGGACAACATAGGATGTGGGGTATTTCATATATATGAATTAGGTCTCCTTTGAGGTGTCTGTAATTTATTGAGAATTGGCTTAATTCTGCTAGTCTTTTCATGTGGGGAGCTTTTCTGAGCCCGTAATTCTTGTAATGATCGGTCTCTAAACATCATCAATAGGTGCCAACTGGTTTTAAGATAGGGACGGCAAACCTGTATGTTGGCTTCCAGATGTGGACGGATTATGAACATAGTGGGAACAATTTCAGGGTGAAAAATTCCACCAATTCCTAGAAGGTTCAAGGGTATTTGGCACTGGACCACAAGTTGTTTTCTATGCACCACTTAGTTAGGCTTTTTAAATTGCCTTGTAAAGTCACTACATCTTCCGGATACTCTGAAACCTGCCGGAGCTTTGTGTCATTGGCGATTTTGCTACACTGAGTAATTCAAGAACGCAAAAAAACGAATAACCTAGGTTCATAAATTGATCCTTGCAGACTGCCGCTGTTGGCTTTAAACCATTCTGACGACTGTCTGTATACCTCCACGTTGAACCTATGTTCAATCAGGTAATCCTCTAGCTAGGTGTGGAGACGCTCATCAAGAAGGTTACTATTCAATTTCTGTAGCAAGGTGAAATGAGTAACCCTGTCAAAAGCTTTAGAGAAGTTAAGGTAAGCCATATTTATGGTCAATCCTGTGTTTATAGCCTTCTTCCGAGCATTACGAGCGGTGGGAAGATTCGTGACGCACGAGTATCCCTGTGAAATGTCATGTTTCCCCTTGACGTTGCGTTGAAGTCCTTCAACCTTGGCTTGGAGAGTCATCTGATAAGCTCTCCATTACGTTAAAGACCACTGAAAGCAACGCTATTGGTCGACAGTTCGTCTCTGCACTCGCCTTTGAAAATAAGTGTAACCGTGAACTGTTTCCAAGCTTTCGGTAGACGGTCGGTTGACAAGGAGCGATTGAAAAGTGCTGTAAGCACTTCCGCCAATTCCAAACACAGCGCTTCAAGACGTTAGGGGATATGAAGTCGGGATCGGGTGATTTGCAGGTTAGTAGGTTCTCCAACGTGACTCGGACTTGTGACATTGAAATCAGTCCCCCCCCCTTGCTAGAAGCCGTAGTACGATCGCCCCACATGATGTAGTCTGCAAACGCACGTTCAGTTTGCTCTTACTGGTACCTTTTCTAGACTGAACGTCTCATAATAATCGAACGTTTGTTTCTACTCCGTAGGGGACAGCTTGTCAACAATGACGAGGAAGCATCTAAAAGCTGCTGTATCCAGGACTTATAACGCTGCAAAGCTGTGGGTAATACAACGAACGAGAACTCTACCAGTCGCCCCGGTTACGAACAAACAGTGTACGTCTGTCACATCTCACTGTTTATACAACTATTCGTGCAGCCGGAGCATGAGCCACATTGGAAGGAAAAACCGACAACTAACTGTTCTTGTTAAGGAGCATGTTCTCAAATGGATGGAAGTTCAGTTAAAAACGCCGTGCGCCTGTACAGATGCAGACGGATGGCACCTAACATAATCGGTTGCAAAACACATAACACAAACAGCACACAGAGTCAAAGTTCCCGATGCGTTCTCGGTAATTCTTCGGAGCAACCGGAAACGCGTACTCCAGTTTGCTGAGGCTACGGCTATCAAACGTCACAGTCTCCCGTTGTATATTCAAAAACAATTTGTGTTGACGCTGCGGCTATCTTGATGGTCGGCATTTCCACAATTTTGGCTCCCAATTTTTGTGTCCGTCCCTCAAGCCATGACTTCCGCTTTGTAAAATTTTGACTCGTTTAAAATGATTTACATTTTCGTGTGTGATCGGAATGTGCGAAATCCTACTCCGGATAACATCACATGAATAACCGCTGTTTTATTCAAGTTTTTGAAGAGAACGAACTGTTTCAAATTTCACCACCATTGTTCTCAACTATTAGAAACAGACCGGAAGCTTATGGTATCCAAAGCGAAATTCTTTGCTGGTTTGACTGTTTTCTTGGTAATAAGAATTAGAGTTAGATCCGTAGCAGACCCTTCACCTCCATTCTTGGTTTCTGCTAGGAGTCCTTAAGGGTCAGTTCTAGACCCTCTATTATTTATTGATTACACTAGTGACCTCTGGAGTAAAATTCTCAGCAATACTGCTTTGTGCACTAATACTTTGAAACTCGGGAATGCTAGAGAACCCATTGCATTGCAAAGTGATCCTCACACAATTAAGCGCCGGTCGGACGATTGGACGATTCGAAATGACAACAGAATGTGCACACGTGTCATTCAGTGTGGACTCTGGCAATGTCTTTTTGATTCACAACGCGCCGAGCATAGTAAACACCATAGAAATCTATCAGAAGAAGATCTAGGCTTCTGGACGTCTGCTAGCGTATTTTTCATGTCTTATCACGGGGCATCCACAAGAATTAGGTTTGTTATTCTCTGGATAGTAAGACGGACCTTTCCACACCTAGAGAGAAGAGCATTTCAAAAGCTTTATGACGTCTATATGGAATCAATGCCTGAGATCACCAAGCACGTCGTGCACACAGAATTGAAGAAGAATATACTCGCTGTTGAGCTTGTCCGGAACTTGGCTAGAAAGCTGGCCAGTGGCTTTCGACTTGAGTCTCGAGCTGAAATTCACAATTTATGTCCACTTTAAGTCTGACGACTCCGTGGTGGCTAAGTTATTACGCTCGTTTCCTTTCGCACGCAGCTCGGGTAGATTTTTTTATCCTAATAGCTCACAACAGCCTATGAGAATGCGTCAGAAAGCCTTATATAATCCACCCTGGGATCCTCCCCATCAATTACTGGAACAGCCTTCTTTCTCAGTTCATTAGCTGCGCTCTTGGAGATCGCTTTGATGTGGGATTTTGAATTCGTTGAGTTAAATTTGGTTTGGTTGTAAAAAGTCGATGAATTTTGTGCAATGGCTGTACACAGTGGATGTGTCGCCTTTCTTCTTCACAATTATCGTTTACTGTTTTTTGCAAAAACTTCTTTTCTTGATATAATTTGACCTGCTCTTAGCTTCATCTGAACCTGGTTGACTTAATGAACTAAGTTGCTGTTGATTGGTGCCTACTTTCGAATTTGTCTTTGGCACATTTTGGATGCCTTTTCTTGCTAGATACTTTGACTATCCAGTTAATTCGCATTTGAGCTGAGGGAGTACTCACTTGGAAGATCATTCTATCAACCCAACCGTCTGAAGCAGTGTCGTTCGAATTGCGAATTAAGCGCTGTTCAATGGATTACCCTAAATCCCTGGGAGTGATTCAGCGCACTGAATGATATCCATTTATTTAAGACATACACTCGTAATTTCCAACGGCGGTGTTGCGCACAGATTCCACTGATTGTTATTCGGTTCAGCGAACGTCAGTTGGCTGCTGAATCAGGCAAAAATGGCTGAATTAAGCTATTTGAATAGAATGGTCACAAGGCACAAATTATGGTATGAATTTATTTCGCACACTCTCGTCAGTCGTAAACGTGTGACTGGCATGAAAACAAAACCGACAGGACTTGAATGAAACGATTAAAAGTGCACATCGGGCCGGCTCGTGATTGGTGCTCGCGGCTAAACCCACGGCAAATAAAGGTTGAAAGTCAGTTGTTTTTGTGCGCATAGAACCGGCTGTCGACGGCTGATCAACAATGCCTCACTATAATTGAGAATTTGTGGGCTGTGCACGTTCATCAAGACCTTAAATGAGAGTGCGACATTTAAACTGTGACCTGTGGTTGATAAGTGCCTTGCAGTGGATGAAGCGGCGGTTTTGTCCTCGTTGAATGTCGTTCGTTGGCGTGTGAGTCGCTGCAACTCACAACCACTTTGGGATGTGCTTGTTGACCCTCGTTTTAAGCATCTCTTCTGCTCTACCAGTGTATGTTTCCGTAACTGCAAGAAAAATGGTAGATACAATGGCTGGTAGAAAACATGGAGATTTGCTTTTTGACCGGGGATAGAGGTAGCTTTGTCGTTTGTGAGAGCAGAATATACTTTGCCGCATTATACACACGTTTCAAAGCGTTACTGATCATCTTTTCAACGGTGTCCATCATACTATCACCTTTGAAGGGGAGTTTGATGAACTTCCAACGTCGCCTTTTCCACAGCAGTAAGTTTACTCTATTCCCGGATGAATAATTTTGGGAAATTGTTAACATGAAGCATTTCATACAGAACTGTCCGTTCATCTTGCAATCTATTCTGGAAGCACATTCTTGACACTCTGTAAAACGACGTACATACTAGTGACCTTTTGTATGCAAGGGAAGCAAAACTGATGAAGTTCATGTATTGTCCTGTCCATGTTGGTTTGCGCTACACTAATCGTTCGATAGATACATCTGGACGACGTCTAAGTAGAATGTCCACGAAAGACAAACTGCTCTCATCTGGCAAAGAGTTTGGGTGGACTGAGTTGAAATTCGAATCGTTCTTACTACTTGTTTCTTGTCATGTGTGCGGTTTCGAAGGTAACTTACTGTTAGTTGGCACCGTGGCCAATAAACTGAAGTCAAAAACTTTATCTCCGGCATTTGTTACAGTGAATAAAAACTGATGTCTATTGCGTTTACCCGTTCCTGACATTTAGTTGCTCATTAGGTATGTATCTTTCTGTCTGAGAACCATCGTTTGCGGTTGAGTTGCGTAGAACGTGTTTTAACCGCTGACCTGCACTGAAGATTACAAACAGACACGATGACCGGTGACGGTGAAACTGTCAAGTGGATGGGGAGGGAGCGATTCGGAGTGTTCTGCTCGAGACGTTCCTTGTTGACCATAACTGTAGTTCTGCGAACTCAGTGTTTGTTGGTCATTCTTCATACTTAAATGCTAGAAGTCGTCAGTTCTGCGAAGTTTCAATGAAAGTTGAAATACTGTTTATGCGCAGAATTCCTTCTACATTACTCGTTAGGGCTGCGTTAAATCTGATCCGATGAATAATTCCGCCGCCAGAATTGTATTATGCTAAGCCGTTACTGAGGTAAGCATCGGCATGAAATTCAAACATATCTTCTCATGTTCACGTGACAAGGACAGTTACTTCTGTAACTGCAAGCAAGTGTTTCATGTAAGTTCTCGACAATTCTAGTGGTTAAATTTGCTGTCTATTCGAAGCCCGGTTTGACCGTGTAATTTTTTGTTCTTATACATCGGTTTTCGGGGCCAATCAGGATGTGTTTTTAGTCACATTTTGTCTCCATCGCTGCTCGTATTCAATAAGATTCGGTCACAAAGCTACTAGTTACCATTTGTGGACAGTAGTAGTGAGAAATTAAATGAACAGAAATGTGCTTTTTTTCGAAGTTTGAACTTACAATATGGTTTTCACGGTCAGCTTATTAAACTCCCCAGATTAATCTCATGCTTACAGAGACTTTTTACAATGATAAGTCAGCATGTCGTTGGTGAAGGGTACAACAGAAAGTTTACTCAAAGGCAGGGTTGACAGGACAATATGCGAACTTTAATAGTTCTCTACTGCTAAAACAAAAGGCGAATCCAGTTTTGTTGCTCGAATGACACCATGTCAAAAGATTAAAGACTTTCCATTCAATACACTCGTTAAAGATATCTGAGGAAGCAATGTTTAAAAGTTGATCCACATCAAGTTAGATAAACTGTATTCCAGAAATCGTGCTTTTCCGTTGTCTTTTCATAGCAACATGTTGGCTGAAAACGTATGCATGCAGGATAATGAACGAAGCACAACTGCATGTATTGTTCGCCTTGCACCAGTTTTACACTCACAGCTGAACTGTTAGCTTTCCGTACATTCAACCTCGTATTGCATCAATCGCTTCCTTCGAACCAAGCTGCAGAGAACACGACGACTGTCTGAATAAATCGCGGTTTATCATTTACGGTGTTCGAGCCAAAGTTCGTGTACTGGCGGTTTGCAGAAGCTATTGCAATTCGTCTTCATTCATCCCCGGTGTGCAATCAGGAACACCTCGTAAAAACAATGTACCTCTCATACCTTTCATACGTTCCTATCTTAAACAGACCCGTTACTTAGCTGTGACAGTTACCTCACAAACCTTGTACAATCCACGTGACTGTTATCTACCAGGTTTCACCAGCTGAAAAAACTAACACACCTCATTGATTTTCGTTATTGTACAGTACACCATACTTAAAATAGCTTGAATACTATGTCGTATTTAGCATCATGCTGAAGCATCGGAGACGGACTCGCTTGTCATACGTTTCGTTTCGGGAATATTTTACTCTATAGATATATACCAGTGACTGGTTACCAGTTGGGCACAGATTTTCTTATGACGACACAGTTGAGTTAGTAATGCTAAACAGACTGAAAACATCACCTTCTTAGGTGAACATTAAGCGCCGAGCTACGTGGCGCACTGTTACGCTTGTCACACCTCCCCAAATAGCGAACTTTATACAAAAATGTCAAATGTTTGAGTTGGTTATTTTGATGAACAGACCCTAACCACATTCGTAGACAATTAGATATCAACACAGAAAAGTTGTGTATTCTGCACTTCAACAAACACTTGGTAAGGTGTCTCATGTAGCGTAACGAATAGAAAAGAGCGAACAATGGTCGCCGGCTTAAGTGCAAATTTAAACCAAGTGAACAAACATACACATCGGACACTTTGGATAAGCAACCACATGGCTAGTCAGGAGAAAATGACGCACAAATGCAGCGGCCGAGCAGTCAGTCAGTGTTCAAATGGACAGCACACACGATAGACGGCATCCTTTTCAGACTAGCCTGTCGCAGTAACCGAAGCCAAAGGGCGCTTGCGTATAACACACACCACAAGTGACTTGTGATATTCTACTTGTGTTCGCACTCACACCACGCGAAGCAGTACAACCAGGAAGCGTATAAGTGAAGACCTGTGTAGTCCAACCGGTGAATACTGGTTACCCAGTTGGTAGGCTAGTGTGAAAGTAAGACCCTTTTCTCTTGGATATAAAAAATCCGTGAGATTACAATGGTAAGCTCTAAACTGAGAAGAAGGGTGCTGACGGTATAATGCAAGAACCAGTTCAATCTATGAGTAGTCATTGTTATACTCCAGACAAGAGAAACAAGAATTCAAAGTTGGGCCGGAAAACAAACAATACTTTTATCAACAAGGCCAAAAAGGAGGATGGGTTGAAGGTCACTGTGTTGAAGTTTTCTGAAAAGGAGAACGGCTGTTGGCTGATATGAACAAAAAATGTACTTAACAGACGACTCATTTGGCCGTAACGTATTCGATATCCCTTCGGAACAGCATACTATGAGTACATTGATGCCCTGACGAACCTAGAAAGCCAGTACATCCGTCGATCGCATTCATTGCAAAGTCAAACGGTCAAGTCACTACGACCTGTGACACACAGTTACCCTGTCTACTGCGTGCTAGAATTCATGGCCTAGCGACTGTTGCTTATTAAACCCTGGGATATCTGTTTGAATCGTATTCCTCCAGACCGTCTGGTTCAGGGCTAAGTTCTCTTATGATTTAAAGCCGATTTTGTAATTCTAGAAGCTCACCTGAATAACATCCTGATATGTTAGATTTGACCACTAGGATTTCGCTTGTATGCTTTCGATTGCTACAGAGGCAAATACATAAGAATCCTTTTGTCGCCCATTCTCTAAACGCGCTGTGGCCAACAACAATGATTAAGTATCAGCATGGCTTAATGCCGTCTGCGTCCGCTCGCCGATGCGTTCCGTACTACGGCCGATCACCGAATATCCAAGATGTACCTTGAACATTACAAATGGAGGCGGTTCAGATATGGCATTCCGTTGATGCAATGTCCAGGTACAACTGCCGTGCAACAGGGCATACAGGGTCATTGAATAATGGATAGGCAGCTTTGTTTTCATCAGACTTCTGTGATTCCCTCGAACATGCATTTTTTGGACATCTTAACACACCGTCGTTATTCACTACGAGTTTCAGTCTGTTACGGCTTCATATAATTGCTTCATTGGGAAGTTGCATTTGACATAACACAAAAATCGTGCCTCATTCCAAATCCCTTCAGATACACTGGACATTTCACCTGAGTAATATATTACTCTGGATATCCGATTTTTCAAACAAACCGGTCTGGTATTTGATGACGACCATCCGACCTGTACACACATCAACAGTTACAATGTCATGCTCCTAGTTCAGTCTTATGACTATAGGGTAGCCATTTTTGACCACCCTCGTTATTTTACATCATATTACTCCATCCTGTGGTTAAACCTTGTTTGTTTTCAACGTTACGACTTTCTACTCTCATTCAAAATCAGACTCATGTGTGAAAAGATTTAAAAATTTAAGTAGAACCACGAGTAGCAATTCAAATGACGGACAAACCGCAGTTTTTAACTTATATTTCTG
Organism: Paragonimus westermani; assembly: GCA_008508345.1. Classification (NCBI taxonomy): domain Eukaryota; kingdom Metazoa; phylum Platyhelminthes; class Trematoda; order Plagiorchiida; family Troglotrematidae; genus Paragonimus; species Paragonimus westermani. Next base: position 118,232 of record QNGE01002080.1, read on the forward strand.
CCTCCCCCCCTCCAAGCTTGTCTGAATGCACACTCGCCTAGAGCCAATAGAATAATCTTTTTGTGTTGCTGGTTGCATGCGGGTACCTATCGTTTAACTCACTTTTTGTGAACGCATTCATCCACCTGAACACCGTTCCCCAATTGACCTCACATCCGATCTTCTTGCGTATACCCAGTACAGTGTATCCATCCAGGTCCAGGAATTGGTCAACAAAGGCGGGACGTATAAATCACAAGTTTGCTTTTGGAAATTGTTTGGAGGAATGCATCAGTGAAGATGGTTAAGCAGCTGAATGAATAAACACACGAGCATTTCAAAAGTGCAGTACGGTGATAACTCTATGCATGCATATGACCAACAATGACCAACTCTGTCAAGATCATAATGTCTCTTTTACCGGTACAGATATGAGTGTATTGAAGGTGTATTGTTCACCTTGGTCTCGTCCACTGTCTGGCCTTAAATCCATACCTCATATGTGGCTTTGATTTGCTCAAATGCATCCAGAACCACGATGTTTCAGTTGCATTCACGCCTCCAATTGACCCTATCGAAGTCTGGGGACGACGGGGTTTTAGTATGAACGGTTAAACACGTCCACACACCCTAAATATATTGATAACTATGGTTAGGTCATGTTTTACGGGTTTCTTTCAATCCTTTACCACTCCGTACACTCTCTGCGGAGTCTCTAGCTCACTAGCATATGGTAAGTAAGTAGCTGATCGATGACTCGACAAAAAGAAACAAAGCTAATCGATACATGTGAAATCGGTGGCTAAATGAGCTCTGTTGTTTGACTAAGTTATCTATGACGTGAACATGATAGTAGGGTGGGGGGTATTCCAAACCTCAGGAAACCGGCCTGTGAGATTTTATTCTGATTATGCGTCCAACTAGTTTTTTAGTTTACAGGTTATGGGTATCTTGGAATTCGTTATTCAAGCCTAGGTAATGAGTTTAATGGATTATGTTTTCTCACTTACTGACTTCCATTTTGAACTGGACAACGGTTCAGTGCTAATATCAGTGCTGCACAACCTAACAGAACCGTGGCATCGTTACAGTTTCCATTTAAATGCACTTTTGTTTACAACGTAATTTACCAGATTAGCATGTCTACAGAATGGACGGTCCCAGTCATGAATAAATTGGTAAAAACTATTCAAAAGTCTGTAGAGAGTCGACAAAGTTTCCAGGGTTCAAGAATAATTGGTGCCATTTTCTGGCAACGCCTTTGTTGTCTGGTGCATGTGTTTGGACAGGCAGTCAACAGTCTCCTCACCTGTTGAGTCAGAAACAACAGACGAGATAGGGTGGCGTACGTTCTGTGAGTTTTCGTCTCTAAGCTCCCTATGGCATCCGTTCAGGAACGAATCGGTAGCCCTTGGCTAACAAAACAACGAACCCCATGTTTCCAAATTAGTTTGAGAAGGGAAGGGTCTTTGATTCTAGTCTACTGTGGGACTAACGGCGATAACCACTATCTAAATTGGGCGGAGGAGGTCATAGAGAACCCAGCGGATTGATAAACGGAAATTTTCCTCAAAGCGACAATCTCGCTCCAGTAAAGACAGACAATTCTGTTAGAATCAGAAACAATATTAATCAACCAAACAGCTATATAAAGCGTTGCTTATGAAAGTACACCATCCGCTGTATGCAAAACATTACACACGTGAATAGAGTGGTACTGAGTTGGCGTCGATGCCTATACCGAGTGGGCTGGTGATATAGGTGCAAACATGCGTACGGAAATTATGGGCTCCTGCCGAGATCCTCACAAAAGTTGTGTTCTCTCGGGTCAGTACATTTTGATTAATACTTCAGGATACTCCTTGTAGCACGTAGTGCCTACTCATCTTCTGATGTACATGTGGTTTACATATGGCGATTGCTCCTCATAGATCACTTCCGTTCATTCAGGTTCGTTTTGTATTGATGAATTCAAGGCTCATGTTTCTCTCATTTCCAACGTTGATATACTTTACAGAAAGTAAATCTAGGACAAAACCAGTCATCCCGCACATAGTGGTCAGTCATATAACACCTCAGAACCCGCCAATTAACGCGATATCCTCACCCAATTTGCGTGGCTTGCATTCAATCGCATGACTGACAGAGAAGGAGGATCATTCGTTCCAAATGTATGGCGCAACATACGCTAGATATGCCAAATTGGATGACAGTACAATTCGAACGTACCTACGGAGCCGGAAGTCTACTGCATTCTTCATCCAATAGGGGTTTCACAATTTAACGGTGTTCGGAAAAGCACAAATGATTCAAGCTGGTTGTTACCAAAAGTTCCTTTTACGTTAAAGCGGTCGTAGAGGTTGAAAAGTGACCGTGTGTACAGGTCAGGTCCATGTGCAATATGGTTTTATCGCTCGCAGTTGTTGTCTGTCCTCTCATTTGGACGTCTTCCTTGGAAGAAAAGTTCAGCGGGAACGGTCGTAATCAACAAACACCAGACTACGTTCGATCAAACTTCATACACTCGTTCTATACAATGTTCACCTTACATCAGTCCAAATCGTCAATAAGCCAGCAGACTCCTAAATCAATTTGTATTGTGAATTGGAGAATAAGTAACTACCGCAGGTGTCCCGTTAGTCGAATCTACATGCGAATCGGTCATTTCTGATACTCGACGTTGATTAATTTGGAGCATAAGGCCTACAATCTAGGAAAACAGTGAACTTTGAGTCGGACAGGAACACTGTGAAACGGTCATCAACTTATGACATCATGGTCAGCCTCATCTTTTGGGGTCGCGTTTTGTTACACCTGATGTATTTCTTTCATTTGTTCGAGCTAGAAATTTATTCACCGCTTTCAAGAGGTTGCGAGAGCTTTCTGTACGACTTCATTCTCTCAGTGAACGACTCCAAACTGAAGTTGTATTCGTGCGGAATTTCCTAAGTCACATTCATCACGCGCTAGCCGTCATCATTGGAACTCAGTGTAAGGTTTAGTTGATAGCGCACTAGCTAACGTGTGCTTCCGTGTTCTGCCTCACAGTTTCCAGTTAACGCTATTCTCACCGCCTGATCAATACGTACATCTTACAGAAAATCGATGTGGGGGTGATATAATGTATTTTGACATACCGCTGCATCCTAACGGAACTAGTGAAAAAGGTTGTCAAACTAGATCGAAAGTGCAGCATCATACAGCGACGTCATATGTCTAGCCCGTGCCCCGGTGACGTGTGTTCAGAAACTAAGCGCACACACACAGTAACTGCTAAGCGATCCTCACATACATGCAACGCACTAACCTTAAACAACTCTTATCAGTATGAAACAACTTTAATAAAATAATGAAAACATGTACATCATGTATATGTCTGCATATTCTCCGGAGTACCATTAGCAATTTATTTCTAACCAAAGGCATACATCTGCCCGATTTGGGATCTACATGATTCACCAAGACTAACCATACTATCCCTGTTTATATGCGTCGCATGATTCGATATTGTGATGGATACACTACATGAAACATTTGGGTCAGTATATCAGAAGTAAACGTTTGTTAAAATAAATGTATATGGTTGTGTCATAAGTATACTACGTACCTCTCATATATAAATCGAGTATTTATGGGGAGCCCTAAATGAATGTTTCCCAAATCTATGAGATAGACCCATTTGCTGGAGGAATTTGTGTGATAAGGAGTGTATGAAACATCTGTTATTGATTAAAATGGATAATTTCGGTACCCTGAAGAACGGGAGGAAGGTTGAAGTAAGTTAAACAATTTCTTGAAAACCGTATTTATTTTCCTTCACCAACCCGAGCTATAAACAACAACAACAACACCACTGTTCCCAACCATCAGAGGGGTTGCACTGTTTTTGAAGATAACTATGTCAAGCTTAACAAAACAAGTAGACTGTGAGGATTTGTAGTTCTAAGATCACATAACGTCTTCTGTTCCTCAGTTTATGAATCATCAATGGGGTTACAATATTGTGTCGTCTGCATCTGTCAGAATGGGTAAGAGTGCATAACTAAAAAATGTGAAACAAATTTACCATATCGGCATTTTGACTCTTCCGGTGATTTTGAATGACAAACTGAGCGACGGATTTTCGCGGGCAACACGTCAATCCTAAGTTACATCTCATTTATCTGAGGGTTTTGTAACGACTTGTATGTTTGACGTGGCCGTCATCCAAGACTACTGCAAACAGACACCATCTCGTGCATTATAAAAGACCTTACGTTATGCTAGCTTTGCCTCTTCTTTGGACGTAAGTATCGTTTAGGCTGCTCGCATCGGTTAGAAGGCAAGGCGATGAACCGCGTGACATTAGTGATCGTTCATTACAGAACCGCACTTCTTGATTACATGCGTTTTTTCGATCCGCGATGTTCTAATGAGAAGCGCACGAGATTGATTGAAAATATTCGTGTAAAAGGAAGTGTGAGAATTGGCTTCGGGCGGCTGTAGTCATTTCTTAGTGTTCATCCTCACTATTTGGTCTGAAGACTTCAAGTATCTTTCTATAAACGACACTGAGGCATATTTGATGGACTATTCTCCGTAGTAGATGCGTCCACGAGAATTCAGTTCTTTTCGGGGATTTATGTGTGCTACCGTCAACTCGCGTAGCATTCCTGGTAGGTCAGCAGCTGTAGTAGTTGGCAGGTTTCCCTCCAATTTAACAGTATAACTGAAATTTTGATTGTTGTTGTAGGGAGTGTACACATTATGGTGGTTCCGTTTACTCCCAAGAGTAGGTCGTCAAGAACGGTAGTACACCTTTTTTTATCTGCTTTTATGTGGGTGCATTTGATCTTCGATGGTTAACGGTCAAACCGATTTCAACTAAACTATGCCGCAAATGTTCCAGTCTGATTGTCAGTGTCTTTCGAGGGGGCCGTTAGTATGCTATCTTACGCATGAAGGATGGTCCGATTGATCACACGGTGTGTTTAGGACGGAATGGAAAGTTGGAAGAAGTTCATCCGAAGTCATGATAAGCAACAGGAGGAGGAAGATCTCCTTTACGATTATCTTTTTTGGGAGAAACTCACAGCTTTCAAAATCATATTTACCAGATTTGTAAACTGAACATAGGTAGTGACTGTAAATGGTAGATGAACCGTGGGCAGTGGTTGCTGTTATCAGGCAGTCATTGGGTAAGTGGTCGAGAGCTCTGGGTGTATCAGTGTTTGCAAGCAAACAGTCGCGTTTTTTCGAGATTGTAGAAGCAAGCTGTGTAAAACAGTCGTCATCTCAAATGTCCCATCTTGCTGTAGGAAAGCAAAATGCTGTCGACCCGAAGTGACTAGAAGGATCCGACAATTAAATAAGATCTTACGAAAGCACCTTGTGACCACTAAACGAACAGAAATCGGATAGAGGTCAGATAACGTCGGCGGGCTAGAAATCTTAGATACAAATGTTATTAGAGTGCAGCTATGGAGGAAGTTGTTCAGAAATCAACAGTAACTTCAAAACCGCTGTCGGTGATTTCACTCGAAAATGGGCTACATCTGTGGGTGAGAGACTGTCGGGTCAGGGTGCAGATTCTCCCATGGAACGGACTGCTCGGGGACTTCATCCCCGGAGACTGGAACGACGACGATCAAGCGGAGTCACACATCGTAAAGAATGGTTGTCACACACCTTCAGACTATCAACCACTGTACTTCAGCAGTCGGTTATCCGGAGAGAATTGTGTTCATTATTAGCAGAGGCATTTCTCTACCAGCTTCCAAGTACCGGCTCTGCTGCGTTACTTCATCTCCGCCTGTAAAGTTTTTATATATGTTCCAATCGAACTTGACGTAGTTGGCGGCTGTTTTTGATCTTGACAATGTTATGAAATCTTCGTCTTGTTAATATTCGTGCAACGGGAAATTGTTTTTGGCAGATACAGTTGATGACCTCTTTAAAGTTGGGGATAAGCTGGTCGTCGCTAGATAATTTTGCCAAAAGCACGAACAAAGGTTGAAATGAGTCCGTCTCAATATATACATGAAGCGGGGCCTTCGCTGCTTTAATGAGCACAACGTCGCCAGACTCATGGTCTAACTTATCTCACCCACGACGAGCCGGCCAGTCGTTCATATTCGCAATCGTAGGCGCCGAAGTTTTTATGATAAAACGTAAAGACNTAAAGACGTCGTAATCGGTAACACCATTGAAGGAACGATAACCAACGCCACTTCAGTAATTGTTGGAGAAATGTGCAGTATACACTGATGCCCAGAATGTACGATTCCTAGGTTTTCTCTCTGTTTGGTAGGCATGCCACGACTCCAGTAGACAGCCCCTAGTTCTATGGGTAGTTTACTGGATGGTGCTGATGGTTGGTTGAATGGATTAGTCTTCAGTTGAGGCGTATCAATTTGACAATCTAGTAGATCCGAGCACGAGTAACTAAGTGGACCTGGGATCCGGTTAACTGCTACTCGTCGTAACTGACATTCGAACTTCGCTGTTGATTTCAGGGTGGGTAACTGAGCTTCGTTTAAAGAATTACCGAGTAACGAAGTTTGTTTGCACAGTTGCAGATAGAAATCCGAATTTCCGGATTGATCGCCAGAAGCATTTATGGGGATCATGGCTGGTAACAGAGTTGCCAACATGTAAACTGAGGTCCAAGTGCTTCGTTTGTCTCGATTTGGTTGACAGAACTGGCTCGGGATTTGGTAGATTTGTTTTTGGCATACAGAACTCCTTGGAAGAATGAAGATGTCTGGAAAGACATACTCGAATCGGGACAGTAATGTGAGATGTGTCTTAAAAGTTAATTAACTGGAACCAGCTGAGGCGATAGCTGATACATTGTGTCACCTGTGTGTGGCGCCGGTATAATTTTCGGGATTAGGAAAAGAATGACTTGTGGAGGAGCCATTGACGTCTTGGAAAGTTGAGTGTGCGTTTGGTGCTGCCAGAATATTCGGTGCGCCAGAATATTCGATGCGCCAGACTGTTTTCCTTTATCTATACCTGGAAACCACCACTGCAGCGAGTGCGGCTGACTTTCGATGCTGATCTCCGATCAATTTATTACACGATCGGCGATGGCTGAATAGAGAAGTTTCAGCGTAGACTTAGGGGCGTAAAGGTGGTTTGCGTAACGAATCAGCACACCGTCTTCCAACGCTGACCAATAAAACCTGGCGGCAAGAAGTCGGAACAGATAATGTGCCTTATATTCCCTCGAATACTTTGACGTCCACGTTTCTTTGAGTCACGTTGAGAGGTAAATTCAGCGCGACGCTGAAAGCAACGGAATCCACATGCTCCGTGTAATGATGACAGGTGGCTAGTCAGATTTCTGGTTTGTGTTACTAAATGTTTGTGTAGACGTGGGCGTGTGCTAAACTCTCCATAGTGTTGAGCGCGGATCCAAGTGAGATTGAGCTGGAAGTTGCATTGACATGGGCCACTGCCTTGTTAGTAGTTGTCAAGACACCATCGAGGTTGCCACACGGAGATCCCTGGGTAGGATCTATGGTAGGAGAATAATGCTTCTGTGCTCCGGGCAGTTCATAGGCTACTACTCGTGGTTGTCTGTCCATTGCTATAGTATCGTGAAGTTATTTGCCTGCAGAGAAATTGGGAACTTCGGATTATGGTAACTAATATGGAGTGGATGAGGACTGAAATACAGGAGAGGTTAATTGGGGTATCGCTGGCGTTCAACAATATCCGAATCAAACAATGTGTGGACAATATACGTGATATGAATGATCTATATGTTGTCGGATGGAGTATAGCAAGTGTATAAGAACTGCAGATAAACCGTGAAAAAGATGTTATGAGTGCGCTAAAAATCATGCGCAGACTTAGAACCAAGCTCGATGAATAATGGCAAGTAACTCAAGCATGTATAACTCTCAGGATAACCCGTTCATAAAACAATAAACGAAATCAAGCAAGAGCTTACCAATCTACGTTTTATATGTTGCAAAATAACCTTGCAGTATGACCGAGAGTTTGACAGAAGCATAGCTCCGTTTTTATGTGACATCCTTTGATGATTCGTGATTCGTTGAGATACTCTTGAGATTATCACCCGTTTAGTTTAGAGACTGACGTCTAAGGATGAAATGAAACGAAGTTGAATTGCTTTATTCAGATTTTTACGAGTACGCGAGATCAGTGGCTGTACATTCTGATCATTATGGATGTCGAACTAAGAGTAAACAGCCGTCAAAATTCCATAGTGTGGAATTCGCGGTTTACTAGGCTAAACTGATTGACAACACCATTGCTGTCTATTCTACGAGTGCACGCACGCAGGCACAAAAACAACGCTCCACTCACATTCAAGCTTATCTCGAGCAGTAACTTCTGAGGCACCGGTCAGCAGTATCTTAGCTTGAGCTGGCCAGACAGCGAGACCGCACACACCACTGGACACGGCTTACTTAACTTCTTGCATACCGAACAGCCGGCTGATGTGTTGTGTGAATTACGATGTGTTTCACACATATTTACAGGATTTCACTCAACACTACACTAATACTCTTAAATTCCATTCCTGCAGTTTGTCTGAATCATTGTTTTAAGTGTACTGATTTAAGCTGACCACCATCTACATTGCAAATTACTTTGCACATCTTGATGTTTAAACGCTTATCGATTTTACCGATACTACTCACCAAACATTTAAACTGGTAACTCAGCATCTAACAATGCGAAATATTTCAGAGTTGTTCAGTCTAAATCGCCACACTAATAATCGTTTACAATATAAAACAGTAATACGGTTTGTGGTTGTTCGTGTTCAGATTTCATTTCGTAGCCAGGTTTGTTTGTGTTTAGTTCACCTCATCGCAAGGATACAACTCAAATTTGACCTAATAATTCTGTCCCAACTGCGTACATTTCTTTTGTCAATGCTTAGAGAATAGGATGACAGCAGAGAGTTCACATGTCGGGTCTGCTTCCTCTCTATCTTGAGCTACCATATTTTAAAGGGACGCATACTGCGGTCGTAGAAACGTTAGGTGAGTAGTGTCGCAGACAGAAGTAACAATTTAAGTACCTGCATTCAGCGTTATAAATCACAACTAACTTGCTACAATAAAACGGCGAATTATCTTTGCTATGAAGATGAGTTACCTTCCCTTATGTCTTTACGGAAGGAAGCCTCGCGACGGGCCTTTGATTAAAAAAAATTGACCTGAATTTTAATGAAAATGAAACAAATTTCGTTGTCCTTCGCACATCAGTGATTTGTAAAGCGGCTCAGCCATCTTTAGCGCTTCCAGGACGCCTATTGCCCACCACTGCTTGTTGCACTAGAATCAGTTCAATAGTTCGTCATCCTTCGACGGAGCCTACTGGTCTCTTCAAGTTGACTCACCAGGTCAAGCAGTTCATTGGCCTTTCAAGTTGTCCACATGCAGTATTTTTTATGAGTAAGGCCGAAGACTAGCACTTCGGGACGTAGTTCTTGGGGCGGCGTCCATCCATCTGGAATTTCCGACTTTCCTAGCAGGTTTGTTTGAACAAGTGACTATCTGGTCGTTGGTAAGTGTCCCGGATGAAACCAGTAACCAACAGAACAAGTTGCACCTTATATCAGACGTAGTTTAGACTAGGAGTTTTCAATCCATTTAGCGCACATTCCCAAACAAGCAGTTCACGTTGACCGATATCGTGCTTGTTCGGATAATTCGTCAGGTAGAATTAGTCAAATTGAGATTCGAACCAGCACCCGTCCAATTCATTTGGCGTAAACCTTAATCAAAACCATCCATTCAACCAAACGGCTGAATCTAGCCCAACTTAGCAGTTTTCACCGCCGTAGGACGAATCGTCTGGCGGATAGAAGCTTAGGTTTCTTATGTTAATGTTACGAGCTCTGTTAACTGCGTTCACCTAGTGAGCAATGCAAGCTAGGAGTGAACCTAGAAATATCTGAAGGATATTCTCGGAACACACCTATCGACACAATTTTGATATTCTTGTGCATTTCATTATTTAAATTAGTTTGGATGCTGTGTGTTTTAGACTAAACGAAGTGACTACTGGATCGCCATGCACTTTTGTTCTCTAACCCTTTATGCGATGTAGCTTTGTGCATTCAATGACCCTTACATACGACACTTGATATGATTGTTCTGTTAGTCATGTCTGAGCCTGTCTCTCCGAATCATTTGACCTCGACAACATGCTGATGTACTGAAAGGTCAGTTTTCTGACAAGCTGAGAATGAGTGACTATAATTCACTAGACGCACGTGGGGAGATAGGTTACTTATTAACTCTATCTACAGATAATTCGGCAGAAAATCGATCAGAAAATACCGCACAGAAGGGGGGTTACTTTGCCGAGGCGAAATATCAAGGAAATACGCTTATCACTGTTCACAACTGGAAACACTTGAATGACTGAGGTGACTAGTATTGTCTGATATCGTGCACATGTTCACGTATGTGCTGTCACATTCCAGAACGTCTGATTGCGTGATCATCAACTCGTATCGTTTGCACTACTGGTTGACTGATTTCAAATGTTAGTCCAGCAACAAGTGTAAGCCTGTTTGTGGGGCAAACGGTGCCAACCTACTTTCTCTAGAT
>QNGE01002081.1:0-41258 GCA_008508345.1 Paragonimus westermani
TGAATGCGACTATCAAAATATCGTTTATTATAGTCGCTACAGGTCATTTGTGCAGCGACTGCCTTTATCACCAATCGTTCCACCATATTACAGAGAAGAACTGCGACACTGGGGACACTGATACACTGGATATAATCAGCCTGAAAGAAACTCAACTGGTCACTGTTCTCACCACTCACCATAGCGGATTGGAACTTGCACTGCAACATTTTGCTATCAACTTCCAACTGTGTTACTGAGGTTACGAATGAAGGCAAACACGGCTTCTTTTTAATCGCTATTCGCGTTATTTCGGCAGTCATCCGTTCCATGGTTGCCCGTAATGAGTTCATTTGCACATTGATATCGTGAACTACCTCTGGTGAATTGTATTAGGTGCAAAACACGCTGTTACCATTTAGAGCATTCAGAAAAAATGAACAGATCTGTTGTAAATCATTCTTAGTTGTTCTCCCTTCTATGCCATTTCCTGCAAGTAATTGATTCCAAAGTAAGGGTTCCTCACCACTGTCGTTGTGCATGATGGTTTGTGTACCGTGAGTGATGCAGCCGATGGGTCTTCGATGTTCCATTGTGGAGCTATAGGTGCAAAACACGCTGTTACCATTTAGAGCATTCAGAAAAAATGAACAGATCTGTTGTAAATCATTCTTAGTTGTTCTCCCTTCTATGCCATTTCCTGCAAGTAATTGATTCCAAAGTAAGGGTTCCTCACCACTGTCGTTGTGCATGATGGTTTGTGTACCGTGAGTGATGCAGCCGATGGGTCTTCGATGTTCCATTGTGGAGCTGCATGATGGAACTGAATAACTCATCGGAGTAGGCTCACAGTTCCTTCTTTTTGCACGGCCGTCCACCTCACTGTCATCGTCCGTGAACCTTGGTCGTTTACTGGTAATTGGTTAACAAATAACAACAATCAACTTACACTGGACGTTTATGGGGTAGTCCCATGTTTATTGTGTCGTCGCTGGTAGGCAGGTTATCGGATGTGTACCGCACTTTCATTTCGCTGGCATGTTCAAAGTCAACTGCAGTAAAATATAGCTATGTTTGTTATCTGATAGCGTCACCTACTTGTGGTAACCAGTATGGTAACTGGTAACTTCGGATCGTCTGTACTCGGCTGCAGGTGTTTCTGTGCATACGCAGTTCCAGGCAGTCGTGGAAACACCGCTGTTTTTCCAGCAGCATCCAGCCAGCTGCTGCTGATAACGGTAACATCTTCGTTGTTGTCGGTCTCGATTTTAACTACGCAGTAACAGTTTGGTTGATCCATATCTGAAAGTAGAAAGGTTTTTGTTAGTTTCAGGTAACATTGTGCACGTCAGCGGAGTAGGAGTTCACAAACACGTTTTATTGGTTCATGTTTATTAGCGTTTTGTCAAACGCATGCAAAAGCGGAATAACAAGTGGAATTGATGGCGAAGTAAAAAGGACACATTTACAGAATACGTCGGAAAGAAATAGACGGTACACATGATCATTGACTTCGTTTACCTGAAATATGAACAACATAGACGATGGGATGCCATGCACCCAAAAGTCAACATTAACCTCGCAACGTTTGCAAAAAAAGAATTGGTTGGTTAGCATCAACATTGTTAGTGTCCACAATAGGGTGGAGCAGTTTGTGTGCAATCATTACATTATTGGGACTAACGTTTGAAAGGAATGAACCTTTAAGGGGTAACTTCCGTATTTTGCGTCCATTGTTGTGGTCTTCAACATGCAGTGACCGATCAGTCTTAATCACTTTGGCCATAGATATTAGTTCACATTCCAAGGTTTGCTGCGACCAGCAAATACGCCAACCATGAAGGGGGTAGTTGTCAACGGCATAACACATCTGCAAAGTACAGGCCGTAACTGCAACTTCGACGACTTAAAAGGTCTAACACCATCGATGTAAAACTGTATGGCAACCTCATCAGCATTCATCAGTGATGTGTCATACGGCATGTGTAACAGCTCAGTTTACAAACCATACCGTCCACCACATATTGATTTTGAAGGGCAATCACGGGGTGTACTCATCAAAGAACGAACATCAGTTGGCATAGATCTCGCCAAAGGATTGATTATTCGTATGAGTGATGTAACCTCTCTTCTGGGAATCTCGTATTCTGAGACCCACTCTTTTAAACCTTCTATCACCTTAGAGACTGTTCACTCACATTTGATCGCAGTGTTCGCATTCAGATAGACTTTCCAGCCAGCCTCTTTCGAAAAGAAGCACTAGACTCGAGTTTCGCTCTCATTAGAGCTCGTCAGTAGTGCACATCCTCGCCACGGCCGGGATTTGAACTCCGGCCATTCCAATCATGAGGCAACCATGTTGACCACTGCACCACTGACCTCACATTAGGCACGACCGAATTACCAAATCTGAACGCTCAACCACTCTCGCTTGTGAGCACTGATCGAATGTGAATGATGTTCAACTTGAAAATATACCAAATCTCTGACTACTCATCAGTAATCTAAAAATATCGCCCCGCAGGTTTAATGAGTTCTGTGATCTCGACCTGTCTCGGAAGTCCTAATCGCGGGGTTATCGATTGGAGTTACCAGGACAATTACTGTGTCTCCTCTCGAGACGATCGGGCGATCTGATCATTGCCCACAAGCGAGAGTGGTTGAGCGTTCACATTTGATAATTCGGTCGTGCCTAATGTGAGGTCAATGGTGCAGTGGTCAACACGGTTGCCTCATGATTGGAATGGCCGGAGTTCAAATCCCGGCCGTGGCAAGGATATGCACTACTGACGAGCTCTAATGGGAGCGGGACTCGAGTCTAGTGCTTCTCTTCGAAAGAAACTGGCTGGAAAGTCCATCTGAATGCGAAGGCTGCGACCAAACGTGAGTGATGTTCAACTTGAAAATAAACCAAATCCCCGACTACTGGTCAGTAATATAATTTTTAGTTGAGAATATTCGAACCAGAAATTAACAAGTTATGCATGTTTTGTCTGTTCTCGTACTTCACGCTGGCCGTTTAGCGTTCGGGCTTTCATGGATATTGATTACTATCCGACTCGATGCTGAACTGGTTCAAACGCACAGCTGTATTAGATTCTTTCGATCTTGAAGGTAAGCAGTCCTAAGTTTTCATCTCTTCTATCTTTACAGGTGTCGCGAATTTAATCAAGAGTGGTAAGGTGAAAAATATTATCACACTGTCGGGTGCTGGCATATCTACAGGTGAGTATTTCAAGTTTGCAAAGATTACGAATTCACACTCCGCAATCCTCGGGACAGATCAACAGATAGTTATGCCCCGTCCATTTGGGATTCACAATTCAAGGGTGAACACTAAAATTATCTACACGGCCAACAGTAGTGCGAGCAGCGGCATTTGAAATTATTTGGATTGGTCAAAACGCTAACACCATTCAACTGGCAAATGATTAACTATTCCGCATGTGACAAACGATTCGCTTAACTTCATTGCGTATGTATTCGGAGAACCCTAACATACTTTTGGGATAAGGTGATTTTGTGGATCGAGTTCCACCTCGTCTCACTTTCAGCCTTATTCGTGTTCTTAAACATTGGCAGTATATGTTAACATTTTCTTGTTGATAGTAGTATTCCTCTTTTTTCTCACATGCTTTGAGGCCCAACTTACGCCTTAATTCATGGATCATGCGGTGCAGTTGACACTGGTACCTTGTTGACACCAGACTGATGGGTAGGCTGCCACGATGCTTGCCCGTCTGGACATGTTTGCAGGTTACTTCATAACGCAAGATCTGTTTCATTTATACCAACTTCTTCCCATGTACCACCATTCCGAAGGGCTGATTCGTGGTGATAAACGCCGCGGTGTCACTATCAAAGTCTTACTTGGGGCTGCTTATCTAAACACTCTTATACACTATGCGATCTTTCTCGAATGCACAGAAATTATTATGGTTACACAGTACAGCATGATATCGGTGGCTTCTGTTTTTCAGGAAATTTTCTTTTAACTTTTTTGTTCACATCTATGTTTCTTGTGACTGGAATCCGCTATCCCAACCAATGAAAATGCGGTGAGTATCATCTTACCGGGGTGTGACTTCTCGTTCGGTCTTTGAGGAATTTTCCTGAAACTGTTCACACGCAGTTGAAATTGATGTAAGTTTCACGTTACGGTGCTAAAAGTGAATGAATGCCAATACATCTCAAGGATGGAACATTCCCGTCTGAGAAACAGTTACGAGATTTGTGCTTTCTTTCACAACAGGCACTTTCGCTAAAGAAACGGACCTGCTATAACCATACAAGAAACGCTCTCTGGGGCTAAGAATGGGTTCAGTTCGCCCCGAAAGAAATAGTTTGACTGTCTTGTCGGATCATGGGCTGCCTGATCTTGTATAGAGCATAAATCTGTTCGGAAACAGTTCTTTCGCATTGTTCTGGCAATTCGAAATATGACCTACACTCAGTCAATGAGCCTAGTCCAAGGCTTCTTCGGCAGTAGTTCATTCCATAAACCACGCAAAATCAAAGTCAACTAAATGATTGCTGGAAAAAACGAGTTATGCTATCCAGGCGTGATTTTTTGCAAATGTGAGTGCGCAGAGTTTGGAAGGCAGGAAGAAGCAGACTACGCTGAGCCAACCATTTTGTGCTTTTTAAGCGGTTATTCGCCGAATAGTATTCTTCAAGATGGTCTTCCACACACCACTCCACTTAACTTTGTCCCGAGCTCTGCTAAACCATTGGCTATAATGTTCTATCATTCATGAGATCTTGGATTTACATGATTAGAATTAGGTTTCCGTCCTTGTATTTTCTCGTTATAGTTCGCCTGAGTTTCATTTACGATCGTTTCATGACGGTCTGGCAGTTAACCGTTTCGATGGTTCGCTGGTGTAGACCACCGTTTTCTGGTGTTTATCGAACCCAGCTATTTTCTTTTGAAATAGGGTCAACAATGAATCAGCCGACCTACTGGCGGAATTGAATTGAACCTTGAGGACCTCCGGTAGGAAACGTTTGACAACCCATCAGCCTGCATGTAATCATACCGCTGCATGACAGCAATCACTTGATGCTGTAACGCCAGCTAGGTTTCGATAACTATCTTTGTCTGATTGGCGTTTGTGCCCTATTGATATCACTGTCTTTGTTTACCTGAATGTGTGGTCCTTTAGTACTTGTTGCGTGCTGATGAAATGTTCGTCACACCAAGCTGCAAACTAAACGAATATGGGGTGCAAACCAATTCGTGTAGCCTCAGTCATGCAAATTACAATATACATATAGGCCTGGATCATTTGGTGGCGAATCGATAGTATTCTAATAAATTAAGGGCATTCTTGATGAAACCCTAATATCAACCATGAATGCCTGACTCTGTTGACGGTTGTTACAAGACTAAGTTGCCCTCCCCATTCTGCCGCATTCACATCAGTCGGCTTTCGTGGAATGAAATGTTTGCATTCCTAGGAACAGGCGTCCCCAACAAAGAAACTGTCGTCCTCTCCAGTGTGTTTCTTGTCGACAGGTGTGCTGTATTTTAGTTTGTTGGCCGTAGGATTAAGCGCGTCAGTGACTTTCGTGAAATTTTCTGATTTGTATTATTTTTACGATGTGGTCTTTCCTGTTTCGTCGAGGTAAGGGCAAAGTGGGTCGCAGAGTGCAGAGTTGCACGTGAATTAAAGACCAGTCAGTGAATAATTAGGCAGCGTCACTCGGGAACACCTCAGTAGATAGATTTAGTCCATATGGTAAACATTTTGCAGTGGTACCAGCTCCCGAGAGTCGGAATTCAAAGTGAGCTCAACGTAGAGGCCTTGTTCTTATTGTGTTGTGCTAACAGTCCGATCCATTTTCATTCACGTTTCCTTTCATTTTACCTCTCTCCGATTTCCGCAGCCGCTGGTATACCGGACTTTCGCAGTCCAAGTTGTGGTATCTACGACAATCTTGAGGAGTTCAATCTCCCATATCCCATGGCAGTTTTTTCTATAGACTACTTCCAGGTAAGTGGTTTGGTAATCCCCAATCCATCTTGTGACTTTCAGACTAATCCAGCTGCATTTTTTGAGGTCGCTAGGAGGATGTATCAACCGGACGCCAGGGTACCCGTGATAAACTTAGTTCTACTATAAGTTATTTATTCTATTAGCCTACGCTTACACACTATTTTGTACGCCTTTTGCATGAAAAACAGCTATTGCGACGGCATTACACGCAGGTAGGTCGAAAAAGCTGTATTCAATCCAAAAATGTTCCTGTCGTTCGCGTAGAACTGTGATAACCTGGAGCGGCTGAGTGGACTTCCGGAGAAAAAGTTTATCGAGGCGCATGGAACTTTCAATACGGGACATTGCATTTCTTGTCATAAGGAGCACACATTTGCCTATATGAAGGGTATGTCATGATGAACGCTTACTGTCCTCTAAACGTCCACGTTGAAACAGACGAGATCATGAGAAAAAATGTGCCTAAGTGCATGAAACTCAAATGCGGCGGAGTAGTTAAACCTGGTACCCTTCAAACTAGTATCACTCATAGTCTTTTGTATTCAGATGTGGTCTTCTTCGGTGAGAACATGCCTCGACGGTTCTATTCAAGCTTGAACGCAGTAAGTTGTCTTGTCTTCCTCCTCGGTGTGTACCACTCTCTGGGTACCTCACTGGTCTAGTAAGGGTGTTTTTATGCTTGTCCGTGGAGCGGTTGCATACATTGTGTTGGTTTTCACTCTTTTCGAATATCCTACTGTTTGTGGCCTGTCAGAGTCGTCATCAGCTATTGAATGAGTGCCTGCTTTTATTCTGTACTCGTGGATGTATGTACAAAAATGTGTATGTGCATGGCGCATTTTGTATACCTTTCCAATTTAAGATGTATGGATAGCACTTTTATATATCTCGACTCCATTTTTATGTAACTCAGCGTATGTTTGAGACGGTCCGAGAGATTTTTCTAATATCGCTTTTTCAGAACCGTTCTGGCCAGACGATTCACTTTGACGCATTTTGACAGACGATGAAAACAGTTACATCGTACTAAAGCCCCAACATTCTGCGAGAAATTCCACTAGGGGACATTCTAATCAGATCAGTTCGACAAACGCTCAGCGTACAAATCTGAGACGTCGTGTTGTTTGTCAACATTAGGATGTTCTCTCTATCTGAGTCACATGCCTATCCTTCATCTCTCCAGTATGTTTCCGCCATCTTAATCAAATTATAATTGCTAATCCTACCTGTTTAGGTTTTTTGATGGTAACCCTTGCACGATTTTGAACCCTCAGTGTACGTATCTTTTTCCTTCCGTCTGCCACACCGTACTAGTATAAACCACTTAGCTTAGACGACTCTGGAAAAGCGACTCCGGAGAATCTCCCTGGGTCATCATAAATTGTCATCTTGTGAAAAGGATATGGAGACACGCAAAAGTGTTGTCGAGTATTCTTTAAATGGAGATGGCGTAGTATGCATTTATGGACTTAGTCTCGCATGGTATGAAAGAACAGAGACGATTGTGATCTCGTACTGGCGCTACTGATTACGATTTTATTTTGTAGCTGTTTCTTAACCATCGATCTTGAGTTCGTTTGCTGGAGATAGGTTGTGAGTTGACAGAGACAAACGCTGCTATTGTTTGTTTGATTATCATCCGACTACCGCGCTGCTTTTGTTAACCTCCGCTGTGTATTGAAAATGAGCTGTTAGCCAAGTTATAAATTTGGAGTTGTTCAGGAAGCGATTAATCAGTATCCATTAGTGTTTGAGGCGTCGCCTTTTTTTAAATATGCCGATCATTTTCCGCCTAAGTCTTTTCAACCTTGTGACAGTACGTTACGCATTGATGTAGTGTACACCAATCGTTACAGAAAAACACGTTCTTATCGTCACAGGTGGCATTGATTATTAACCACTGTTGCTATCCTAATAATGCAGCTGGCTGGTCTGTCTACTCAAGCTTCCGTAAACGCTTACGACCAATCTGATTGACAGTTAGGGGCACATTTTGATGCTAAACAACCATTGATAAACGCATGCACACACTGCCTACTCAATTGCGGTTTTGCTCTTTGGAAAGCGTACTGTACCACCAAGTTGGTTAAAATTTTCATTTGTTATTATTATGTCCCTCACGCTAGTGGTGCACGGAAGAAGACAGTTTTTACCATCATCAGCAGGTGTCGTTTTCGTACTCGTCGGTCGTCAGCACTACGAGGTAATTCCCATTCACTTTGGCGCTGTCCGTCTATATGCCTTACAACAAGCGTCGTCAGAAGGAATTTTGTGCGTGCGTTAGCGTACACTGTTGAGTTGTATCTGCTACAATTACCTCCCAGACAATACACGCTGTCAAATTTTAATGATAGACTGAAACAGTGCAGAATCGATTGCAACCACAGTCGGTGGTCGTGAAAACACAGGTCACTTTGAATGAGTCCAAAAAATGTAAGCTAAATGTTAATCCAGGGTGTACGTGGGATTGCGCCCATAAAACTGTAGGGACGGGACATTCTAATCCAAGAGATGTGGAACTGTCGTTTGAACCATGGTGTCTGCGTTAATATACCTTGGACAGATTTACTTGTGCTCCTCATAGCGCACTCTAAAACACCGCTTCCAGAGAACCCCTAGCACCCGAGCCGGTTCAATATCATTGTTGTTGCGTATGTAACCGGTTTCCTATGTATTGGCCGTCTCGGGCGGTGCTCCATACTCCCGGTTGTGTTGTTCCGTTGTGTTCCTCATCAGTAGTACGATTCCCTTTGTCCAGCAGTATCCTCAGCCTTCGTCTGGGTATGTCTTTTTCTGTCGATTTTCTAACTGAGGCATTTGGATTAAGCGTCGATTGTCAGCGTGTTAGGAATGCCTCGACAATATCTTGTGTTGACTTCCCGTTCGGCCGCCGATTGCTCACGCAACGTTCGAAATTAGGCGATACTACGGTTGCAATACTATTGGTCACGACTGTAAAGATCATTCGGTTGATGATTGGGCAGCCACCTATTGTCAGTAGGAATGCCGAAAATTTTGCTGCAATCGGGCATCTATTAAGGGGCATATACATCACCGGTTTCATCCCGTTAATTTCCACACTTGGCTCCGCTGAGCCGACCCCTTGGTTTTACAAACTTGACACAAGAGATCATGACTAAAATTGATTCTCAGCTGGTGGAGTGTCATCATAGTTTACCTTCTAGTTAATGTCCCGGGGGTAATTCGTGCGTACTCAGGCTATCATCTGTTACACCATTCCATCGCGCCCTGTTGCGTTTTGGAATATTTCACTTATTGTAAATGTACAGCATTAGTCAGCACGCGATCGATCTCCAATTCGACTGTGATAGGGTCGATGGCTGTCTTCAGACTGATATTTGGGAGCCGATAAAGCGTTATTTCGCGTCTGCTTGTCGGGAACTGTCAGTTGATCCTTGTTCGAACATGAAGTCGTTCGCGAGAAGTATGGTAGCCATCCCTGCAAACCGTTAGCTGTGTAAACTAGAACGACTTTCTCTGGTCAAAAAGTTTGCAACTAAGTGAAGTTCCAGTCTTCTCCAGATTCCCGTAGAATTCATAAGAAGTCAATCTTGCAAACAGCTGTTTCCGGTAATTCTCATCGGGCTTACATGGGAATACGTGCAGATTATATATGAAATTATGACGAGTTAAACAGGAACATTAGGATTAAAGAAATGGTACAGATCACAGTCTACTTGGGGAGGGTGGGGGTGTTGGTGAATGTGTTCGGGTGTTACACGAGCCTGTCATGAGATATTCGTTCATCAATGTCAAGCGGTTCACGCTTGTTCGAGTTTCAAGTGGATGTGGAATGATTGGCCAGGGGATTCGTGAACACCTACCGAAATGGCTTCGCAACGGTTCGCTAGAGCCCATTTCCAGTGCAATCGGCTCCCACCTAATCGACACTGGCCATCGAATAAATCCAGATGAAGCATTCCGAACCATCTACAAGGTTCGTCAAGCCGGCCCCAGAACTGTCAGAATGCGATTGTTATCAACCACCGAGGCTATTGCTATCAGACTGCACAACCCCTGCCTGTGTGCCTAAAAACAATTCGTACAAACCCTCCATCTCCCCTGGCCAATCATTCCACATCCACTTGAAACTCGAACAAGCGTGAACCGCTTGACATTGATGAACGAATATCTCATGACAGGCTCGTGTAACACCCGAACACATTCACCAACACCCCCACCCTCCCCAAGTAGACTGTGATCTGTACCATTTCTTTAATCCTAATGTTCCTGTTTAACTCGTCATAATTTCATATATAACCTGCACGTATTCCCATGTAATTGTAAAAGCCCGATGAGAATTACCGGAAACAGCTGCTTGCAAGATGGACTTCTTAAGTGAAGTTCGTTCATTTCATTGTTTTGACGCGACGCGCTTAACCTACATAACCGGATGTTTTATGTAACCGACTGATGAGAATGAACGAAATGCTTGCATCTCGCAATGTATGTTTTCTTATCTGCAATAAGTAAGGTAAGTGTGGGAATGCCCCGACGTTGAGGAAGCACTTCACACTTTGACCAGACAGGAATCCCGCCTGTTCTTCACGTATCTGACTTTCCCTGGGCATAGTGAAACGAAATAATATAAGGCCAGAGAATACCTTGGACACAGCAGACATTAGATTGAGGTCTCTGTGGTTGTCACACAGAATTAGAGCCCCCGATTTGAAAACGGGAATCATTGTCGATAACCACAAAACACAAGGTGACACTTCGGTTCCCTAAACTGCCTGGAAGTCTTGTCAGCACTAATGTCAACCCCTCCCTACCATTTTTGAAAGGAGAAGGAGAAAGGACACTTGACCCACGAGCCTTGTTACGTTTCGGTAATCTAAGCTCCAGGACCACTTCTGCTCCATAAGCAGTACCATCTGGAACGCATCAACTGACCATTCGGGTCCACTTGCCTACATGGTTTGGTTAAGTCCAACTGAAGTGTTCTTCGGAGTGTTCAGACCACCTTTCAAGTGGGGGCGAATAGCTGAAGATAAGTGAATCACCTTTTTCACACATGGTATCACATACACAAAGTCAATGGCCAGTGCAACCGTGAACCACAAAAAAATGCTCTCTGCTATTTCCAGATAAAAAGCTCGTTCCACCTCTCTCGACTGTTTGAAGCTCACGGTCTTTGTGCTCGCGTTTGGGTCCTCGACAGTCATCGTCATACGGAGAGCCATGTGGAATCGAGCGACGCTTGTTCGCCAGATTTGTCGTCGTGAAATAAATCCGGTTCTTTCGCATCCGCACAACTCCTCCGGAACACACCTCCTTACAGCAGGCTTTCACAGCTGCTGCGGTTTGTTCTCTGTTTTCGTTAGCATCCCTCATCTGATTCGCACTGGGCAGTTTGTCCACCAGTGCTTCCTGGTAAGCGTTCTTCATACTATCCTTGCTCGAATATCAGTTAGGTTTCTTGCATTTACGAGCATATGTCCTCTGGACAAATGACAAAAAACGGGCACGCACAACAACATGGTCAGAGTCCAGGTGGTTACTTCAAAATGCCTGCCAGTCTTTAACAGAGTGATGCCACCTGTAACTAATTGTTATATGACCGAGTTGTGTCCATGGTTGAGAAGCACACGGAGGCCTTCATGTAACACAGCGCCTTTTCTTGTGTTGGAATGTGGTGCTCGAAATATGAAGGCCGTGTGATGGGCACAGATGCAGCAGTCTTTCACCGCTGTCAGTGCGTTGTGACTAGACACGAAACACACCTCATGTGGAGAACGACGACCAAGCTAAGTGTTCAAACCGTCCGCAAGTATAATGGTGTCTGAGTGTTTATTTTGTCTCAGAAAGTCAACGATGGCTTCACAGAGCGCATCCTGTTGGAGCGAACGCCGATATCAGGAACACACAAGGCTTCTCTGAGTTGTGTTGACAGACTTTACGTGGTATATTGAGTCTGACGGCGCATGAACAACTGTTCGCAGGGATCCAGTCGAACAAACATTGTTGTGCTCTGGAACTCAGTGCATTTCATACTCCAGCTTGATCACTTGATTCGGCCTCGGCATCACCGGAAACTCTGAAAGAGAAGCGCTTTGATCGACAATCATCGAGAGGTGAGCTCAAGTGAACAGCGGTGCCAGAATCGTAGACTCGCACCTCCGGCTCGCAACACATCGAACCCTAGACTTGAGAGAGTACTTGCCATGGCAGCTTGCTGACCTACTTGTTGGAGAGTGCGAACACTGGCAGCGCCAATGTCTACCAGTTGTGCTGGCCTCAGAAATCCATTATCGTCCGAAGGCGCGTGGAAGGTAGAGGAAATTCCTGATGTGTGAATAATGTAACTGTCAGGAGAACAGTACATTCTCATACTTCCCGGTCTTTTGTGCTGCGGAAAGAGGTTGACTTGGGGCACCCCACTCCATGTCTGATCCATAAGTCTGAACTGCAAAACAACAGGATACAAGACTTTCTTAATGGGCCCTACACGGAACCGGTGACTCAAGAGTTTGATTAATTGGCATTAAAGGGCTTCCCTAGCCCGAGGGCGCAGTGAACAAGGCACCAGTGTCTGATTCAGAGCACCGCTGCGCGCAGTTGGTGTATATCAGGCTTTTGAGTGATACCAGATGCTTTTCGACCGTATTGGATAATACGCCGGCGGTCACGGCCAACCAGTAGACGGTCGGATTACTCTTTGTTTGAGGGTACCTTTTCTAGCTATCTTCTTCTGATACGGAAGGTAGCAGTGGCGCGAATATAAAAATAGTTCTACTCTATGTCCATAGGGTCGTGACCCGCTACCTAAGCACTCCCACGTGATCAGTAGTGCGACGTATAATCCTATGTGTATAACTGCTTTTCATCTGATTGCTCCTCTTTGGCACATCTGACGAGGTTGCACCTGGAAGGATCTAAGTCCTAGTCAGCATAGCCCCTTGGATCAAAACAGCACACAATCCCGACCATCACGTCAAGGTGGCAGTATAGGTCAGGAAGTCCTGTCCAGTTTGTTTTCAACAGCTGGAGTCACAACATAGAATACTGGACGCCTGAGACGAATTACAGACTTTGTGTATCGACTTAATAAAAGACGAACTTTCATTTTTCAATTTTTCCACAATAACTGACGCATGGTGAAACTTCTGCTGGCGGGCCAGGTCCTAACGAATTACTGGTAAGATGGCTATGCATGAATGGGTCAAAACTTATGTTCAGTTGTTGATGGTGTTGGCTGAATGGCTCACATTGCAGATTTTCTATTCAGCCCGATCCAAAGAGATTCAATTCGAGGCAGTCACTGAACTGGTGAATGTTTTTCCTTGGGATCTTATCCAAAGTGGCTATGTGATCGGCCGTTCCAGATAATCGTAGAAGGCTACCGGAAGCATTACAATTGGTTTTTCCTATCTTCCTAACTTGTGTTAGGAAGTCAGTGTGATATCTAACGCACTGTCCAGCTGAAGTCGAACGAAGACACCGCTGTTACCGTTCGCTATCTGGGTAGATCTTGTGCTTACAACGATTTTGCAGACGACTGCGATTGTTCCTGACGTGTTGTTTTATAGTCGACATTAGTCCTGTCTGTGTTCTTAACAGTTATAATCGCTCCATCTTACTTCCTGCAGTAAAATACGTGCAGTAGTCCGATTCCGGACAGTATAGGGGGTTGTGTATTACTGTCTGGTCACGGATCTAGTGCTTCTCATTTGAACTGGTCGAGGCAATCATGTATGTCATTAGAGAGTTTGTTAAGCAATGATTGTTCAACCATACCTGTGCCATATTGGAGATAAATTAAAGGCTAACATTTTGTTGCCGTTGTTCGGAGCGCTATCTGGCTTCTTGTCGAACTGCGTTCCCAAATGCATACGGATAGATATACGGAATCACTATGAAATGTCGTGTACGTTAGAAATGGTAAGTCACAAGAGAGTTTTCGACGGTCATTGATCAAACGCAAACAGAAAGTGTCCAAATTCAAGGTGGTGACCAAAGCGACTTTCATATAGGCACACATGTCATCAAACGTGTTGCTCACAAAAAAAGGGAGTAGGCAGCGAGTAAAGAAAATGTTCAGACGAATGTTACGGTTACCTTAGATACGTGACCCTTTCAGAGAGATGCCTCTCTGCTTTCAAAACTATTCTAGGTTACCAAGTGTCGTCCTTGTTATGGAGATAATACCTCTGTTTCATCTCCCTGCACCCTCGCTGGTGCAGATCTAAATTCCTAAGTATACAAACCGGTCGGCAACCTTCATAACTTTTTTATCCAACTTCAAGTCTGCGCAATCTTGCAGAAACACTTCATTTCGAAGCTGCGAGGTGCATTCTGAAGTGTTCCGCAAAACGCGAAGTAACGTCTAGCTTTGTCTGTGTTCTTTGAAGACTGTCAAACATCACCACCTTGTCAGCACATTGCAAACTAGTTGGTTTTTCACCAGGTGAGAGGCCCACATCAACGCCTCATGTGTTGCGGACAGTCGCTCACCATTTCGCCTGTGGCAAGCTTAAACGAAAATAATAGCCTTGGCATCCTTTTCTTTTGGTGCTGTAGCTGTCAAACAGTTCGCAGTGGACCCTAATTTGAGCTGAAGTGTTGGAATAAAGCGCTAACGGTAGGTTCACATGTTTATTCAGTTCACCCGTATGTTTAGGTGAGTTTGGAAGTGTAGATTGATCAGCCCAATTAAGCGCATATTTATAATCTGGTTAAACTGCGATGGTTTGCCGGCGGTACTTGCGACACTGCTGCAGAATTCGGCGAAAAGTGGCAAATCGATCAATACACCTTCTGTTGACCGATTTTCTTCCTCATCTTGGCTATTTTCCTATCTATTTTGTTGCGAGTATTCGAACGACCAAACACAGAAAACAAGTCTTATTCACTTCGCTGTTGTTCTCAATACATCCTCCGGGATTAAACGTTGCGTGTCATTCCGTAACGTCTGCCTCCCAAGCTGCAGTAAGTTGACGAGGAGGAGTGTACCGCCCGCCTCTCTGATAGCTTCAGAGACAAACGGACGAATCGGGCCGGTCATACGAATAAACTTGAAGAATGTCCTGGTTTCCCCAAAACCGAAACGGTTTCCATCCCATTAGGCTTCTCATTTTGTCAAGCCTCACGATCAGTGACCAAGTTGTACCTCCTACCCTTCGCACGAATACCCCCCCTGCGAACCTGTTGTGTAAGCTGTCACGGGGAATACTCCGTCTGACGTTTAACAACTCTAGGGACTTCTCCGAGGTCCACCGTTTGTTTATCCGACGAACCATTCTGCCTCATGCTGTGGTACACTGCTTCGTCAGTGGTCGGTGAGATCTGAGCACAGAATCTGTTGGGGGGTCTTCAGGGTTAGAACTGCTAAGCTTGCTAGTTTAGTTTTTGTGACTTGCTGGTAAGTTGTTTGGTATAAATTGAAAGTCACTGAGAATTGTTCGCAACTTTCGCTTTCCGATTCACTTCTTAACCAGTTGTAGCAAAGCTGTAACAAGAGCGAAACTCGATTGTGGGACTTTCACCCATAGAGGCTCACCGATCAGTCTAAGGCGTGCAAAACCTATAATCCTTTGCGAGTAGTGCACAGTTTTCCCTTGTGTTCTGCTGACCGTGTAACCAGTTTTCTCGATAGCCAGTCGTGGTCAGTGAAACTGGTACCCGGCATATGTAAGAGCGAAGTGATACCGTACGAGCACGTGGTGTATTTTCAAATACGTACTCCAATAAGAACAGCAGCCGTAAGTAAATCCACGCCATGTATAAGTAACAGCTGCGTGGTCTAAGATCAGGTCTGCTTTGGTGAAGGAGAGCTGTAAGCATGAAATTGGCGCGCACACACACAATGTCCAAAACTACTGCTGGCTGAAAATAGCCTGTGTTCAGTGCATGATTGCAGCAGCCGTCCTTCCTTATCTAAGTGATGTGTTGCTAGTCCAAATCTTCTCTTGAAACTTGGTTCAGTTTCATCGGAGCGGTCCACCTGAGCGTTCTTGTCAATGGGCAAAATGACTGTTAAACCTGTATCGACCTAAGTAGAGCAGCTAGTTCCTAGTAAAAGGTGACGTTGACTGTGATCTCACTCCAATTAGTCGAAGCATAAGCGAGTAAAATGAGATGATTTCCGAAGGCTCGCGCCTAGAACTGGCTCCAACGAAACCTATCAAGCGAAATGCATAGAATCAATTACCAACGGAAATCCAGTCTTTCAAGGCAGCTGTGGCCGTTGTGTTGGTTGCTATGTGCAGTCCAGCATGTCCGACGGTGGCAGCCGTAACTTCACTGAAATGAACAACCAGTTTCGAGTAGACAATGCGAGTGCTGCCGGTTCCGTACATTGATTATCCTTGGTTCTTATTTTCAAAGTACAATAGACGTTGAGATTCGCCGAGTCTAGCGCCCGTGGGGGGTTCTCTGACCTATTGGCTTCAACATGTCAACGTTCAGGGCACTTGCGTTGATTCACTTTAGGTTCAAACGAGGAGCGGGTGAAACCGGAGACTGGGTGTTAAGAGATGAAATCCACTTGCACAGTTCTACTGTGGTTGGCTATATCCGTTTTGATCTGCCAAATAATTGCTGATAATAATTGTTAATAGACCAGTGGGAGAGTGATCAACGGTAACACGTTTTGCCTATCCATCCTACTGCATGCAGCACGTAGGGTACTTCGGTTTATACTGTGTGACAGCAACCGTAGTGTAGAACTGGTAGTTTTTCTTATTATCTATGGCGGTAAATGGGCTGAGATACTACTAGGACTAGTTCCCCAGCCTAGAGAACCAGAAGACTGTGGCTCACCAGACACTACTGGACCACTTGGCACGAATGGCTCTGTTGGTTTGATCATAATATCTTCCAGTTCAGCCTAGCAGGTCATCAAGATACACAAGCCATCATACCATGGCAGGGTCCAGTCTCATATTGTGATGAGACTGTAGCCCACATGCGAGAACATGTCTCTAAGTTGATCAACACTCGTATTGCGGCACTCCAAGTGTTCACAGTCCCGGCTGACGATTCCCGCGTCACTTACGTGGTACTCGGCGTCAATCTTATACATTAAACACTGCTTTGAGCGTTGAACAGCAAGGATTTATCCTTTACCCTACTGCTTAGAGTTTGGTTTTTCTCATCAAACTGTAAGTCTCGAGTGTTATTGGGTAGTATGAAATTAGTCGATATTTCATATCTTGTTGCACTTAGTCGTCGTAACATCACCGGCTTTTTAAAGTCGATCCAGACGATTCCGTATTCTTTCAAGCAAGCTTTAAATATAAAGCCCAGTGCTGGACCGTAATTTTTTTAAAGTTAGGTTTATTGTCGTTCTCGTAATAAAATATTGAAGTTCATTTCAGCCAAATCCCGAGTTTTTGGGTTCTGAGCCACTATTCCAATTAGACTTTGTTTGTAGTCATACTGCCTCTCTTGTTGCAATGTTAGACTGTTCAGTTCTTCGAACGTTACGGTCACTATGGGTTTATTCCTTCACCAAATTACTCTGTTGTACCCGTTCCAGTTCCTTTCCCGTCAGGAGAATGTAAAACTTTCTGACTGTCTATGGTAGGCCAAACCTGTTAAAAGGTGGACATCTACCGTCTTTTTTTAGATTAGTATTAAAAACAAACCAATTTGGACGATTCTGAGGAACGGTGGTGAAATATTCTTCCTGATTTGTTAGCGGTAGGCAGGGTGGCATAAGTATAACACGCCCTATGAAATGGACATTCAGAACTTTGGAGATTGGGTTGTTACGTCGTCTCTCAAAGAGCACAGTGTAGGGGGTAACATCAGATGGAAACGTGGTTAGATACCGAATGGTTGTTAACCCAAACATGTACGGGTACCTTTTTGTTCTTCATTACACTGTTTATATGGATTTCATGGGATCGTTGTAATGACGGTGATACAACTTGATTGTTCATTCAGGCGCATACCGGATTTTTACCTGGTGTTTACTCCTTACCTTATCGACTCCTCCGGCTTATCTTTTATATGCGAATCAAACAGTTTCATCTAGTTTTATTCTTTTCATGGGATAGTAACCCAACTCTTTTGTCAAGTGATTTAATATTAATTCTATCTTTAAGTCCGATCTAAAGGAGAGCTCGATACACGCCAGGTGATGCAGTATCTCAGTGGATTCTCCACTCTCTGTTCTGTTTGGTCCAGCTACTAAGATTTGGTATTACTGGTTTTCCACACTAGCATCTGACTGCTTTAGAAGTGACCATATGGATCACGTAACTGTCATCCTCTCTTTAAGGGGGAATTACATATTTTGATAGACCAGAAAAACACGAAAGGTGTCGCTTTTAGTTGAATGATAAGCACAGTTTGACTATTAAAGAATACGTACCTTTGGATTTAGGACCTAGTTGAATTAGTTTAGCGTTTGTTGCTGCGCAGCGTTCATCATACTCATTTATTGTGGACACAGTCAGACTGTCCTACTCTGTGGAGACACGTTCCGCTTGCCAGTGTTCCAGGTCGCTATTGTTTTTGCCATTCCCGACTGACTCACATAACTTTAAAACGAACCTACAAGGTAACTCCTTTGGTTTTGTCCAGCTTCTTTTCCCTCTAACTGTGTGATCTCTTTCATGACCTGTGCACAGTTTTCAGACGCGTCTCTGCGAACGACTTGTTTCGATTCCTCAGCTTGCGATACTTCCGACAGAGTGGCCCATTCTCACTGAATTTGTTCTAATACGTCTTTTGAATTTGTTCCTTTGGGGTTGCACTGGATTCGTAGTCTTGGTGAGATCACAAATGGCACATAGCGGACCTATGCTGATCTCTCCGCTGATGTAGGACATCGTGACACGTCAGTCCTGAACGCTGGATGCTCTCAATTTGTTTTGTAACCCCTGGCCACTGTACAGTAGCTATACTAAATCATTGTTTCATACGCGTAGTTTCGTGAATTTAAAGTACATCCAAGGACGCGTGTATGCGATGCGATCCAAATGTATGCTAAGCCCCCACATTTTTGTCCTTTCGAAATCAAGCAGTTTGCTCCGCCACTTACTTTCTTACCGTTCCCCGGTCTGTTCTCTGTCTATAGGACTTCTCTGCCTGTGACCTTTTAATTGTCATGGGCACCTCTTTACAAGTGCTACCCTTCGCCGCCCTCATATACCGTGTCGGGAATAACGTACCGCGTGTCTATTTGAATCGGGAATGTGCGCCTGACTCAGAGACGGTAAGTTGCCCACTTCGGACGCTCGTATGGATACTAAGTGTGTAGTGTAAGACGATTGTTTGCATTGAAAAACCTGTATATGGGAATAAATTAAGTTACACGTTTTCGCCAATACCCAAGTTCAATCCGCATTTTTACGTATCCCTGTCGCTTGAGTTCAAAAACACGTCTTTGTCCACCATTGCATCTCAATTCTCATCAACATAGTCAGTAACAATCAGCTGTTGTTCGCCACAACTTACAGCTTAGTCCAACTTTATTTTCGCGTCGGATTTGCTCTCTATATTCTTTCTTGTAGACTGGTAAGCTTTCTCTGACCCCGTGCGATAGCTTAGCTGAACGTGTTTCTGGCTCGCTTGTTTCACCCCGCAATGTTTAGGGCATTTTTGTTCACCCAAGTTCAGTTGTTCTTAAACGGTTAGTTTAAAATAGAATTACCAGATAGTACTGTGCGATAAGAATGACTAATAGATCTCACTCGTATATATGGGTGTCAATGAATTGAAATGTGAAAGATTATGCTATAGAACATTTTATCAACCAATGTATGATGTGTGTGGCCTTCCCGCCACAGCCCACACTTCCTTTCATTTTCTGATCGTCACTACCGCTGGCTGCAGTAGGACCATGATTCATGTCATTGTGTGGTGGATTGCCAGGTCGGGGGTGCGAGTTTTCGAACGCTCGGCCGAATACCTCAACGTGGGGGGGGGAGGTACGTTCGAAAACTCGCACCCCCGACCTGGCAATCCACCACAATTGTTTAACTGTCACGCAACCATGCGAAGAAGCAGTGATTTCAATCCCCGTATGAAAGTGAGAGGATAGGATTCAGTTCATAAACTAGAGCATCTAACATCGACAAATCTGCACCTTGCAACTACACAGCTGAGCTGCAAGTGAGAGTTGAACGATGTATACATGGTCGTTTCCCTTGCTCCCCTCACTGGTTGTAAGTGGTGGGGGATATGATCTATGTAAGTTGGACATCACTCACAATAATAATAATAAGAGCGGAACTCGAGTCTAGTGTTTCCTTTAGAAGTGTACCAGTCTAAGGGCTTATCTGAGTGCGAAGACTGCGATCAAATGTGGGTGGTGTTTGATTTGAAATAATCTGAATCCCCGAACATCCCACAGACTTTTCGATTAACCCTTTTCATCAAGAAGCACTATACTCGAGTTTTGCTATCACCAGGGCTCGTCAATGGCACATATCTTTAGCACGGTCAAGACTAGAACTGTTCCTCACGCTTTCCTGAGGCAACCTTGCTGATCACTACGCTGTTGGCCTCACATTAGACACTACTGAATCAACGTATGTGAACGGTCTGCGACATACGCCTGTGAGTAATGCTCAGGTTGCCCGATCGTCTTGATGAGAGACACTAACTGTCCTGTTGTCTCCACTTGATGACCTCACTTGAGAGATGACGCAGGTAAACAGCGTTCACACCACTGTGCCGGATTATCTTCGATCCGTGTCTAGACGGATCACGATGCACCAACAAGTACGATTTGCTATTTCTTACTTGCAATTGGTTGCTTTCATTTTCCCATGTGAAGTCACCAAGTGATCACCCTTGTGAGCAGATGTTTGTTAACGAGTGCGCCGCTTAATGAAAGGTGGGTTAACACGGTTACTAGTGACTCAGTAATCTAAACCCGTATTTTATGTGTTCGAGCGAGCGAGGCCGTTTGGTCTTCACTACGGAGCATCCGTTCTTAAAAGTTCTTACTGTTTAGCCACTGACACTATCGATCACCCGTAGCTGAGTTCAGACCTCTCTGTCTTGACTATCTCTGGTCATTTTGGTGCTGTATATAACGTTATTTTTTGTCCGCAAAATCGACAAAAATACATTAGTAGTTCCTACTGCTGCGTATTCATCATATTTCTCCGAGAAGGAACCCTAGTTTGGAAACAAAAAACAAGCATGGGACTTGATTAATAGAAAAGCGTATTTCTACTTTATTGTTAGCTTATAGCTCATAAGTACATGCTGACAAACAGCTTTTTTTCAAACAGTCACCCTTCTCATTACGAGCTAACCAATGGAAATTAAGATCATACATGGCATTTTTGCCCACACCGTCATTGCTGAACGTGCACAGCCCAATTGTTCGGTGCCACTCCATTCAGTTTATTAGAGTGCCGGGGTGTCGTACTTGGCGCTCCATGTGAATGGTGCTAATCAACCGGTACAATCTGTGGTTTGCCCGCATATTGTGTCGTGAGACCTGGTTTTGACGTTTTTTTGTCGATAGGTGTGTCCACCTGAGCTCTGTCATTTTTTCGCAATTGGTTATTATCCATCAGCAGTTGTGACTTTTCTCGTACAAACTCACTTGCGTAGGAAATGCATTTTCATACATATGTCGAGTGATTTGCGGGTGTCTGAATGATTGTGTAATATCTGGAATTAGGGACTTTGAGTGGCCCTAGAAACCTCCAGCGTCAGTAATAGGAAGACTTCCAGCTCGTTGCAGTAAGCCGTTTTTATTCACGGTACAAGAACTCGCATTCATAGATGTGCAACACTATCAAAGAAATCACTCCGTCACTCGCTGACCAGAATGGCACATGCAAAGTCACAAACTGTGGACTGATCAAAAAATGACGAATAAAGAAAGGTGTAGCATGGAAACTGCTCGTCCAACCCTGATGTGGTATCCTAACGCGACGTTTAGATTGGTCCCTTGTTGGATCGTCTGTTGTGTTAGAGTTTGGATAAGCGGTGAATCAGGTAGATTTTCACTATAGGTTTCCAACAGTTTACAACGAAACCGGACTTTTCGGGTCACACTGCATGTGCACGAGACAGATTCCACACCAAATCTCTAGTCGTAATCAGAGCGGTCATTACAAAGCCTTCACAAATATCACTTAGCTTTGTGATCCCAGTTTACGTTAGGCACACAGCGTTATCGGCTAACCGTGAAACATTAGAGAGTATGTGAGAGCGAACTGTGCATTCATTGTCTGCCAAAACTGTTCTTCATTTTAGCCTGAGGTAGTACTTATGTTAATTTCTCTTTTTTGCAGATGGTCACTTCGATCGCTCCGTTTACCTCCGTTGTGCATTTGCTCGTACTAGTTCTCTGTTATAGTTTCAATTTCACTTGAATTTCATCGCGCCGGTCTCCTCTGGAGTGGCGGACGCTTTCGGTACCCCTTAGTGGATACGATGGGCACTGGCTAAGTAATTGTTGCGGGATTCAGTCATTATTCATCAGATCCACGGACGAACATGAGTTAGTTTTGCCACACCACAGGAAGGCCATGGTGAAACCTATGCGGATGCGACGCTGTGATAAAGGAGGAATGGAAACAATTGCACATCTGAAGTGAAAAGAGCGATCAAAGCGACCGTCTACGAGGAAAGGAGTGGCCAACCTAAGTAAAAAGCTGTCAGTGAATGTAGGCACTAAGTTGCTGAGTTTTGGAGGCTTCCGTGGACCACAGTAAGATTAACAATGTGACGGTTTTATTCTACTGATATTACGGTATAGTTGCAAGTGATGAAGTGCGAACTGGAGAATATGAACTACCTTTATTTAAGAACCTCATCACATGTTTGGTTCAAACATGAGAAGAGTATGCCTTAGATGTGTACCAACAGCTGCTGTTTGATCGTACTTTTACAAACGTGGGCACCTGATCACTTCTATTATCTCCGAAAAATCACGTAGCTTTCGTGCGTGTATCACATCTGATTTTGCTAATGACAGCTGAAAAACGAGATAGCCTGATAACGATGATTCAGCTAGTTATATGACAAATAATTGTAAGCACGGCATTGAAATTCCATATTCATGCCGACGAACTTCGTTACTGCTGACACCGTGTTCCCATCGTACGCCGCTATTGCTTCGGAGATACCAGTGGTCAAAAACGGATGCCCTATGAACCCATTACGCGCGAATGGACCAGATTTTGGTGCCTTCATGGTAACATTATACACTCAGCCTTTCACAGAAAGATTGAGATCGTGCCGGCGCCACAGATGCCGTATATTGGTAAGCACCATTCGAGCCCTTGCGATGCGAATTGTGATCTCATCAAACATTTAACCTGTGTTAAAACAGCCCCCAGGGTACAGAAATCTCTCGACTGCTCCCAATTGCTCACCATCAATGGTGAGAGCAAACACGGAGTTCTGCTAATCCTGTAACACCTTTCACTTAGTCGATGCAGAGGCCGCACGAAACTGACTAACTGAAACCCCCAATCTGTGTAAGATGTTATGCGGTCTTTTTGAACCTTCACAGATTAGGGCGTTTTCTTTTGCATATCTGGAAATCGAGTGCCTAAGAGCAAATCCACATAATCATATCCACAGTTTATCAGGGCATACTCTAAGATCTTATCTACTGCAAAGTTGAACATGAAGTGAGACGCTGGACAACCTTATCGCCTTCTGCTTGAAATGAATCACAGTATCCCAGCCTCATAGTTCTACATTTGCGTTTAACTTGAATACTCAGTCTCCAGGTATGTCTCTTATTATTCCAAGCTATGCGGACCAAACTCTCTCTGATTTTCAGGGTTTCATCCCCTTTTTTATGCGGTTTATGGTGGCCGGGTTCCGTCGAAGTCGCTTTCGTTGGAATGAAGCAAACAACTGGCGGGATGTGTTTGTTCAGGGGAATTGCGACGAATCCGTGCTGAAGTTAGCTGACTTGCTCGGATGGAAGGTGCGTACCTGATTCTAATCACAACGATCGATGCATTGTACATTTACGTGAGATTGTGTGTGATTGGATCAGTTTACCGTTACTCGCTTATGCTTTGTGGTTCTTGTAAAATCAGAGTTAAGCATAGAGTTTGAATGACCTCCCAGATTTTACTGATAACTTGTGCCCCGATCTACAGTATCATCTTGTCGAGCCGAAGACTAATAACATACCCACGTTAATTTGTTTCATTAAGGGTTTGTACGTTTGTACGCTCGTATCATCGAATGCTAACAGGGCCACGTGCACCTTACAGACCCAGATTCAAATTAACTTAGCTCCTTAGTCTGGTAGTCAAGTCAGATGCCGATGGACTTGTGTACTTTGATTGGTTGCTTGTTTTGTTTAAGTAAACTTGAAACCATTTTTTAAATACTTCAAAAATGTGTTACATGGGAGTAATTATCGTTTGATGCGAAGTGGAAAAAGTCTTCATTTTCGTTTTGTATTTATCCGAAAGCCGAACTTTACATATAGCTAACACGCGAACGGTAATTACAGGGTTTATTTACATGAACACAGTCGCGCTTTGTGAACTGACTTCAAGATTGGTGGTTCAGACTCCATTCGTAAATTAGCCAGTAGAACCCTGAGACTTAGTGGATTACAATCAGACATATAAAGTCCATCTCTCTGAGTATATCAGTAGGTCGACTACTCAGTGCGGAGTTTTTGTTTGTGTCACCTTCGCCCTGGCTACATGGAATTTTTGTGTTTGTCTTGGTTACCTGGACGGTTTTCGACCCCTCCCCAAATATGACGAATATTTTGTATGACAAGAAACGTCTCGTGATATCATCTTTATTTCCATCCTTCTATGCGTTCCCTTTTCCGTGTACCTTTTTTTATCCACGGACAGCATTTTCACTTATTTTTCAAACCCTCGCAATCGACTGTGAGCCGTTTTTGCCAACTGATACACCTTTCTTCAGTCGATTAGGATGGCAATGTTCCTTTATCGGCTGATGTTGACAGCAATGTCCAGAAACCTCAGGTTATTTTTGCGTAACCCTATCTTCTTGATCTCAGTCACAGAAAATCACCAGACAGAATCAGACTTCAGCCCGCCCAGTTCGTGATAGTGTTTTCGCCTTCTGTCGTCGTCTACAGCAAACCGTCGGTATTGATGCCTCAACGTTATATTGCAACAATACAGTAGATGGGCAAGCGCGAGCGACGGACCAAGCACGATTAATTGCAACAGTTGTTCGAGGAGAAATTCCACTGCAATGGTTCTGATGTCGTTTGTGGGTTGTTGTTCAGAGTTCAGCATAGTTGCCGTTCTTGTGGCATGCTGCAATGGATGTTACCTGAATTTGACCACAACGACACCGATTATCTAGTGGCAGGACAAAGTGCGCTATTAACGCAACCAAATAATAATCAGTATATATGCACAGTGGATAAATTAGGTGTGAAGTTGCTGTACTCTATGGAAACAG
The DNA here is from genome assembly GCA_008508345.1 of Paragonimus westermani. Lineage (NCBI taxonomy): Eukaryota > Metazoa > Platyhelminthes > Trematoda > Plagiorchiida > Troglotrematidae > Paragonimus > Paragonimus westermani. Next base: position 25,344 of record QNGE01002081.1, read on the forward strand.
TCGCAACCTTTACAACAGGTCTACTTTTAAGAAAGAGGAGAGGGACAGAGGGTACTCAATTTATAGAAACTCTTAGCTAAACTCGCATTTGTTTAGTACTTTTCCAGCAAACTATCGGTCGGCAATTACAATTGGATGATATCTGTAATCCAGCTTTCTTGTGGCCTTTAATGTTGTGCCTTATCAATTGTTCCTAACTATCAGACGACCTGGCCTAACAATGGCAACAATCACGCTAATGGGCGAGCGTCTCTTATAATGCTCTCAGTTCGTGATATGAATGCGATGTACAATTACTGTGTTACCGGTAACTGTTCTCATTTCTTTACACTAACTCGTCAACTTCCTGCTTAGCAGCTTCAGTCTCTTGCTGTATACTGTACTGTTCCAAGAAGAAACACATTTGTGGGTAGTTTTTTGTATCTGGTTTATCGTTTGAGGAAGCAAACCACTCACGAAACATTTCAAGAGGGACATAACTGGACCCTATCTCTCTGAAAAGAAACAGAATGTGGTACTTTTAGAGTATACTGTATTCGCTTATCTAATGCCGTATCAAAGTACTAAAATGTGCTCATGAATGCGCCCTAAACATGGTTTTGCCTACCTAAGGTTTGATTTACACATAGCGCAGGAACCTGGTTTACGGCTTGTTTAATCGGTGGAAGAAACTGACTTACTTCAACATAGTTTTTGTTCTTTGTACTGGGCCAACTGGTCCCGATGAGTGATGTAAGCTTGTGTGAGGACATTCTTTTGCAGATCTGAGTTGATGAAAGCCACTCCAAGCCAACGCCCACCAAGGAATCGATGGGAAGTGCAGGCAATAATCCTCACTGTAGATCATTCGCGCATGTTAGGAAAATGTTTTCAGTTGCATTTGGTCAGTTGCAATCTGGATCCTGATCCCATAAATGGAAACTTCATTCTATCGGTACAAAATGAAGTGATTCGAGTGAGCAAATACGACGTATCCTGTCGTTACGTTTTTTTAGTGGCTGGTGTTAGAACAGCAGAGTAACGAACAAAACCTGCTTTGTGTGTTCGATCAAGCCAATTACCACGCCATATATACGGGAATAATTATCTGGTTGAGTTGGAAAATTATTCATCAGAGATTGCATGATGGCCAACACGGATCCAAATGATTGTAAACCAGGTAGGTTAAATGTCCACACGAATCTCACTCGTGTGTAGGGATCAGGGTTGCACGATCAGATACTAAGGACTAATGCTAGTCTTTGTTGGGATTAGTGGATGATAATGAGTGCATACGACCTTTGAAACTGGGCAGCTACAGCCTAAATAGTATCCATCTCCTGGTCTACAGTCACACTGTACCCAACGGGCCTGTTAGTCTTATATCAATTCATCGGAGAAATCCATCACTATTAAACCCTACTATAATCGTAGCATGAGCTGAAGTTCATTCAGTCAGAAACCAAAAAGACGCTCACTCCACTTTACCTAAATCAACGAACTTATTGAACAGCACTATCGAAAAAGGTGATTTTCTTTCTCAATTTATTCTTCTCAACATTGTCCTCGGCTCAGGCAAAGAGACGATTATCCATCTCTCCTAGTCGAAAGTCCCCGAGTTCAAATGTTATTAGGATGTTGTGTACATTTGAGCAGCTTGACACTGTTCCAACCCATACATAACCATACTTTTGTAAGTTTGAATAAGAGGTGATATACCATCGACCAATTTGTTGCGTGATTTCTACGTTTTTGTACAAACTTCGTGTGAGCGTTGTTTACGATTGTGTGTTGTTTGTGTATTCACCACATCAGGCCACAGGTCAAGGTCACCCGACAGTATACTTCGTTGTGGTGGTTCTGTAATAACTTAAGACACTAGGAACTACCTTCATAAAAACACATCGCTCATGTTTACGCATCTGTTTTGAAAATTCTTGCAAATTAGACTCCACTTACGTTGTATTAAGTTAGATGCTTAACTTGAAGAAGAAAATTCCTTGGAAAGTATGTTGTTGTACAGTAGTTCAGCTTCCATATGCTTGAGGTCCTTACACCTTCGGTTTCAGCGTTGTTGATCTACTCAAGCACAAAGCTTTAGGATTGACCGTGAAGTATTTGGTTCCTTTGTATGGTTTCGTCAGTATAGTTTCTCTAATCAACTATTTTACTTGCCACTGAACAATTTTCCCGTCTCCCCCCTTTACAGGATGAACTCTTGGCCATGAAGAACACCACTGATGCTCATTTGTCAGCGACTGAAACAGACGCTCCCAGTTCCGGTCGGTAACTGGGTTTAGGTGTTTTGCGGAACTGTGATCTGTCTCCGCGCTTTTTGCGGAACACCGATTTTATACACATCATATTTGTGATCCAGTGCTTGTTTTATCTTCCAGCGATTCACACTGATTGCACATAGCTGAGGATTGTGCGAACTTCCATATTTGGGCTTATCTGGAAGCTTAAAGGACCGCTTTTTACTTTCTCCTCAAACAGATTCCCCTGGGGTAGCACCCAAAGTCTTCCAATGTTGTGCAAGGCCCTTGATGGATAAAAGTGGGATTAACGTTAGACCCCCTTGTTGGGCGATATCTTCGTGGTTCATTTACTGCACAATTTAAACGGTTCGCTCCCCACAATCTATAGGCGGTTCAACATGCAACAGGTGGATCGCTAAGCCTCCGTTGTAACACTACGGCGCTTCATTCCTGCTGGCAAAAGTTTTGGTGGTTCAGTCACAAACCAACCGCCGTTGGCCGTTTCCTGCATGTCTTCTGATTAAGTTCACATATTTGCGGCGGTCCGTTTTTGGCTTGCTTGGAGCGGACTCTTCAGAAAAAAAACTAAAATGTTCTGGTGCAAAAACCTGTTACGCAGAACCGCAAGTTAATCCAAATGTGACCGAATGAAAACCAAAGTCTAACTACCCATTTTAGATAGGGTGCATAATGTTCTAATATTAAAGATCCAGGTTTCTTTTCCTACCTTAATTTCTTTGTTTGTTGAACACTGATTGTCTAGATAACTACTGTCTGGTTTTGTTGATTGTACGTATACCGGAAGTATTGGTCCGAAAATCCCCCGATTGCCTGATCTGCTGGATTAGCGATCGTTCGATTTTCTAGGTTTAACGAGTTTTCAGGGTGTTGACCTCGAATCAGGTAAACTCCAGGCAAACAGACATAATGTGCTCTTATATGAGACTTGAACGCCGTTCGGTCAATTTTTAAACACTGATCACATCAGTGGTTTTAGTCGGGAACGAAGGGATTCAAAAATTTTCAAGCTGAACTTCACTCACACTCGATCACAACCTCCGCATTCAGATAGATTTTCCAGCCAGCCTCTTTCGAGAAAAAGCCGTGTCTCGGAAGTCCTAATCGCGGCGTTATCGATTGGAGTTAACCGGACAGTCAGTGTGTCTCCTCTCGAGACGATCGGGACATCTAATCACAAGCTGGAGTGGTTGATCGTTCAGATTTCATAATTCGGTCGTGCCTAATTTGAGGTCAGTGGTGCAGTGGTCAACATGGTTGCCTCATGGTTGGAATGGCCGGAGTTCAAATCCCGGCCGTGGCAAGGATATGCACTACTGACGACCTCTAATGAAAGCGAAACTCGAGTCTAGTGCTTCTTTTCGAAAGAGGCTGGCTGGAAAGTCTATCTGAATGCGAACACTGCGATCAACTGTGAGTGATGGTCAACTTGAAAATAAACCAAACCCCCGACTACTCAGGAATTCAAAACTTGCAAAGCAACCGTAAATATACTCTTATTCTTGGTTACTCTTGCGTTTTCACTCGGACAGTTCAGTTCCCGGCTTCCATATAATTTTAAAAAGCATTCATTTTGCCACACGTTTTTGAAGTTCACCATCTGGATCACCACTACCTTTCGGATAGAATCAGTGGCTATCGAGACTCGAAGCCCCCCATCCAATCGATGAGACAAATTAGGGTATCATTTGACAACTCAGTGTGGTGTTACATGCATTTAACTGCTGATCATTCGTCAGCAGACAGGTCGGTGTATATTCCGTTACAAAATGTCACTACTACCCTATCTTCCTGCAACAACGTTCTTCTTGTCAGGTTGATAACAGCCGCTTTTTGCAGTGTTGTTAAAAAACATGCTGAATTTTGTATGAACAGCCTCTACAGAAAACTGATTGCTAACAACAATCCGACAAATGACCGCTACATAATCATACTGCTCTTTCCGGTTTGCTATGACGCCGTCTAGTCAATGCGCTAAACCAGCCTTACTAATCACGTAGACGTCGGGAGGTGTGAGAACGAGATAATCTGTCCTTTTAGTTAGTGTTGCCATTGTTGGACTTCGTTGTCTGTGACCTGCATGTGATCTACTTGCCAATCAATCGGCACTTCATTATACACATTATCCCGCGCTAACCTTAATGGTAGATTCGGATGAAGTGAGGTTTTAGCATTCTTGAGGATACAAGTAAACACTCCTCTGAAGAACAATCATGCCCTCATTATTTACGACGAAATGATTGAGGTGATACCATGTTGAAACATTAGAGTTATTTGCGAATTCGAAAGATTTATGAGGAAATGTAACATGTCCTAGTCTCTGAATGTAATATTCGGGGTGTTGATTACTGTGCAGCATGGTCATTTTGCTCAGGAAGCGCCTCCACGTGATCCACAAACGTCCATCAAAGCACCTTTCCGTCTTCCGAAGATCGTAGTGTCAGTATATCCATGTATCAGACCTATCCAAGTCAGTTTTTGTCGTTGCTAAAGCGACTGGGATCTCACTGGCGAATCTAAAATAAATGAGTTTCAGGCCATAGCAAGCGAGATTGTGCCTGTTGTCAATTATTGTACATCCGTTGTGTAGCCACGTTTGGCTTCCATCGTACCGAACTCTTGATTGCCGTGAAGTTTCAACTAGACTCGAAAGCCCTTCTTGTTACCTTAAAACTTAAGTATGGTGTTCGTGGTTTTTCTCTCCGTAATAAAGCCTTTCGTCGTCTCCCGCACCTCCTAGTTCTGGTGTTAGCTCCCATCTCAGGACATCTGGCGGTTTCTGGTACGCTTAGCAGTACCTTTATGAACGTTAAAATTTCCCTTCTTCCAAGTTCACGCCAGTGTAGCATAACGTGAATGAAGTACGTACACAACAGGGCTCCAGCTGCAGCGCATTGCCACGCGGTAGTGTTCACGCCTAGATGAACAAAAATGCGGCCTGACCTTACCAATATCGACCGGTTGATAACTCACACAGGGTTTTCACTGCTTCCGTCGTTATCATGACCGAATAATGTTGGGCAGCTGATCAGCCAGGAGGTGCCATAGAAAACCTGGAACGACCGCATAACTGTGCCCTGGCTATTTTTCATACTGTTGTGAATAGTTAGTTGTCTATAAAGTCAACTGGACGAAATTCGGCCCGTAGCCCTCTGATAAATCTTTTCTTATGAAAAAACGGTTGTTGTTTGCTTGGTAGTAAGAGAACCATCTCTGGAAGATGATGTAACTGTGCAGCTCCGTGATGGGCAGGTTTTTCTCAATTTTAAAATACTATCAACAACTGAACTTTATTAGTATAGTGAACCGAAAACTCCAATCTGGAAGGTTTATCTAACAAACGATCATGTTGTGTCTACACTCTTTACAAAGTACAAAAGAAAATAGGGGCAAAAGACAGTTGATCGGAACCGTACCACTCCTGGCCTGTTACATGATATTTTACTGCCGAAATTGTTTGAACTTGATTTTGATAGATATATATATATACTGTTAAGAGGCGCACCTCTCAACGAAGCAGACAGGATAGATCATGCAATACTGATTCAGAATTGAACGCGCCGTCTTCGAGGGTGTGTAAATTTAGAAGTACGATCGAATGTCAAGTGTTTGAATTTGAGCTGGAATACTTCGGTCCACATTTCATGAAGCAGTTTCAGTGCTGGGTAGATGCTTCTATGTGGCTTCAGTTAGCCAGCCAGAGTACTGGTATGTGATAACAGCCGTGTACATATCAACTCCATCTTTGTTACTCGTTTTCGTAGTCTTGTTGACCCTCACCACTATCCGATTCGTTGTAGCGCCACGACCGTTCTCTGTGTCTGATTCACTCATTGTCTTGACTGTCTATTGTGGTAACTGCCCGTCATAAATACTCAGTGCCTCTGGGGTCTGGTATTGACTCGTTTTCGGCAAACGTTTTGGTGCTCACTTACTGGGGTTGCAATCACGATGTGCGATCGAGCGCGTAATTGTAGCAGGGGCAATCTAATGTATACATCGACCAGGCATACGACAGTTTCGAAGTAGGAATTCTAAAGTATAATGACCCAAAGGAAAGTTATCTTGCAGCCACACCAGAGCAGTGAGTCGTTCATGCACCGACTCCCGCGAAATGTTAACATTTTGATATGAACCGAAATCTGCTGCTTTGCTTTCAAATTTCTGCTATCAAAGGTGATTGAAACCTTAACGCATACTCTGATACTGGCATATTAGTCTTTATCCTTGTCCTGGTATTGTTATGTCTTTATCAAGAGGACAAAATGATTAAGGTATCATTTCAAGATCCCCTCATCTTTTCGACTTATTTATGTGGGTTACAATACTACATACGGATGCTCTGCATAGTCCGGTTTTGTCAGCTGTTGTCTTCAATTGGTCTGTCCACAGACAAATGGCATCCCCCGTGGTTGATCAGTACAGGGCGAAAATATCTTGATCATATCTTTAGCTTCCTATCACCTCTTATTAAGTAATCACGAGTGATATATACCGCTTCTGGTCTATCTGACTGAAAACTAAAGTTCACACTGTCACACGGTACAGAGAACCTGTTGTGTTATTTTACCTTCAGTATGTATTGATCCGTTGGTAAGATCTCGACAACACGCTCGTCATTTTGTACTCATCGAACCACGCACTTGATTTTTCTCTAAACCCTCACAATACAGTGATTAGATTGTGTTGGTAAGGTATATCACGCGCTGGATTATACGCATAAGAAAATCCACTTGCAGTGAATAAAATTTCAAAAGCTGTTCAAAATATCCTTCAGTCTGCCTACATATTTAACCTGCCCTGTGAACACGAAACAATCTTTTGGTAGCGTTTGTTAGAAAGTCACTGGACTAACAGACTCGTCCATTTGATGATTCTATCTATACAGCTTAGTGTTTAAGTTTTGTTTTATAATGTTTGCTATTTCTTGCAACTTTAGTCATATCGAGTCAATAGTTTATGCGTAAGTACTGCTGGTGCATGAACAGCCTCTAAAACATGTAAGTCGTCATTTTATCGGCCGTTTGACGTCTCTTTTGAGAGTCGTGTCGCGAACCTATCGTTGTTGGTCGTTAAGTGACACGTTGAACAATACGAGTTCTAACACACGTTGCGAGCGGCATCCTTTTTCACATCAGGTCCGAACAAGCCAACCAAATCCGACTGCCATTTCCGTCGTTCATTTGTCGAAGAAATGGTAGGTGTCAGGTAGCAACATTGCGGCATATCATCAACATCGATCGTTCTCACTAGGAACATCGTGACACGTTAAAAACGCGTCCAAAGTTCTTTGGCTACATGTTTTCCGGTTTCCATCATCCGACTGTTGGGGTGCCTACAGGTTTCACCTTTTTTATACTGGTGAACGGTTAGTGTCGCTCCAAACATATGCGTGCTCAACGGATCCGATGAATAGTGTTCTGTTTTAGTTGTGTTGACCAATCACGTCATGTGTGTAACACCACCATACATTTGTTCGGTTGAATGGGGATGACTTACGAAACGTCACGTGCCCGGTGATGTACAGTTTTGATTTATGTGCCGCTTTCTAGATTAAGGATGTACTATTAGGGGAAAATTCTCTAACAGCCCGTCGCCGACATCTATAGTTCAGCATGACACGGCAAGTTCAGGCGTTGTGCTCCTAAGTCACCAGTGCAGTCACGTGCCTTGGGAGATCATTGCTGCAACGAAGCTAGGTAAAAATTATCGGTGAACCATCAGGTAAAGAGGTAGGGCAAATTAGCGTTGGTATCGATTATGCGCTGAACTGGGGGCCTGTGAACTATCCGCGGACAAAAGCGGCGACTGCTCTTACGACAAAAATGTGTGCTGCTTGGATATGGGTGATATATGCTGATAATAGGCAATCTACTCTGTGCACCACTGCATTGAATATTGATAGTCTAACGAGGTACGCCTGGTATTGGAGCTCTGAACTCCCAAAGTTATCTCTTTTAGGATACTTTCGTCTCATTTACTCTTGAGCGTTTATTCTGTTAAATGCCACGTTTATGAATCTATTGTGCAATGGAACCGAATTCCTTTATCACAAAACGACTAGGTATCACGAAGGATGTTTATTTTCCATATTACTGCGACGTTTCAGCGCATATCATGACTCCCTGGCATGATCACAACATTTATAATAGGATTGAGTTACTAATAATACGTATTAGCTCGGGTGGATTGATGATCATTGTTCTCACTATTACTCCCTCGGTTACCCCAATATGTCCACCTGATGCATTTTTACATGAAATGGGTTTTTTTCACTAGTTTACTATCCTGTGTGGACAGCAGGGCGTTCAGTAAAATTTCTCGGATTTATTAGAGGGTTGGCTTTGATAATCACTGATCGATTAATTCGCTGTTATCGAATATTTTGATCACTTCGCTTTCCGGTGTCATTCGCCATTGTCATGATCCCGAAAGATGACATATAATTGCCGCATGCAACTGGATTTTTGTTAGTTTGTTAATATCCGTGGCGTTCTGTCCGAATGGAGAATTGACCGTCGGCTAAACGACGACTTTATTCTATTATTCAGCTGGTGTTTCATTTTCCGTTTGCGCCTGGCAAATATTTTCAAATTGTTTTGAAACAGTCGACCCTCCGAACGACTTCACAGAAATAAATGCATTAGGCTCCGTTCGGAGTAACACAGAGGCCACACCTTCTGCTATCCGTTCCAGTACGACTTCCGATACTGTACACCGTGATAATCACGAACATCTTTGCTGGCTACCATGAGTGCCAGCTGGTTGTAGGATTGTAGTGGATGACCAAATGGGAGTAGCAGTTATTCCAGCACTTGTGAAACATCTCGATGCGGTGGTGGGATATAGCCAAAGCTCACAGCGGATAGATTACGGGTGAGTGGATAAACCCTGTCAACGAAATCGGGCCAATGGGTGAGAAGTGGGAGCTAAGACACTCACGACAAAAAAAATCAATCACGCACAAAATTAGACAGAATGCACACAAAGTGCAATTGTAAACTGCCATTGGGTTGTGGGCTGGAATTCCCATTCATAAACGCAAACATGTGAGCTAGACAATAAAGATCGAGTTTTATTGAACAACTGTTTGCTACAGGATGCTCGGAAATGCTCCTCTTCCGGTGATTGTGGAACACGAATCCCCTGATGTTTCCGTGACACTCATTCTGAGCGACTTCTTTGTTCGCGAAACGCGTGTATAACACCACTAATCGTTCAAGAGTGATTGTGCAGTCTGACTAAACGACCGATAGCCCAACGACGACGGATCATTTCAACTATGGACAACGCAACCTCTCGTTGTCGTGTCAGAGTGGTTTTAACATTCGACTGGCATTCTTCCTTACAACTATCTGGTCAGGGAATTATACAGTTTACCGATTCTCTCTTTAGTTACGCCAAGTAGCAGGTCGACGTTAGTAATGTGCATATTGTTTTATTGGAGGTCTATGTTTTTCCGGCGATACACCTAGTAGGGTGCGCGTGATGTGATACACCTCCTAACATTCTGGCTAGCGGCTTTTCTAAAGCTGATTTCTAGCAAGCTCGTTTTGGACTTCGCTACTGATTCTTTTTGCAATGCGGTTGATGACTTTTATTCCTACGTAAGTATTTGTTACAAGCTATTTGAGTGCACCGTTGAACCCACCCCGGTTGGTAGCAGACCACTTAGAAAGCAATGTATACATTGATTTCTTTCAAATAAACCATCAACAAAGTAATGTTCGTCGATTTCATATACTCAACGAGCTTATTCTCCTGCGTTTTCATGAATTGGCGAACAGGGTGCCAGGGACGCTAAGTTCAAGCCGAGTTGGGGCCTAGTGATAGCTCGGTCGCAAACGATAACCAGTGCACGCCGAACACTACAGTCATCCCTGTGTATGTGTAAGTATGGTGGTCCAGCTTGTGTAATGTTTTCATCCGGATGGTTATGCTGATTGGGTTCTCGTTCCTTCCAGGTTTAACTGTGTTAGATAGGCCAAATGTGAGAAACCAGGCAATGATCAATTACGGTCATCGATTTGTATGTTGTAATATTAACTGTGTACGTACGCATAGACATCGGGGTGCAATTCCTTGACTATACAGCAGAACTGCTCACAGTCATAATACTGCTGCCCTCTGCACAAGGCAGAAAGGGGGTAAAAAGAGTACCTTCAAATACAGAACGCTCTGAACGTCGACGTAATATCTTGTATGGTCGCAAAACTAACACTACTCAAAAGCTTGGCTTAGCTTACGATACATCTATTTAGCACATCCGTTGTCCGAATGAGAAGTCTTTTACCCTCTGTACTACCGAGCTGTGTCAGTCGCTCACTACCAAGTGAATCTGACTTTTGACTCACTGGTTTCAGGTAGGTTCCCTCAGGAAAAACTTGCATCTTGTTGTCTCAGGTTAGGTATTTGAGTCAGATGTTCTGAGTGGTGTTCTCCAAAAGTATAATCTTTCTTTTTATCCTGCAAGTGAAACCGCCTGGTAAGAGACTTTATCAGTGGGTCACTCAAGTCAATCTTAGATGTGTCTATGGACTCAAGACACTGTCTGTCGACACATGACACGTGTCTACGCTGCTAGATTGGTCCAGCCAGATGCGAGTTATTTCCCTGTCTGAGCTCACCCACGAAGCGGTCATCACCATTTATTTACGTAATCGCGCGACATTCGTGAGCTACGCATCACGCGAGTGGTACGCGGTGCTGAATGTATCACAGGCCATAGGGTCGTTAGTGTCGAGTGCTTAGCAGCTGTGTCGAGAAATCAGAACAGCAACGATCTGATGGAAACTGAGCGATCTCAGTCTCTTAGAGAAACATTACTTATTTCGTATTGAAACAGCAGCGTTTACGCCAGTTATTACCGGACGACATACATGTTGCGTTTTGATTGGTCTGTAATTACGTTCTACCAACGTAACTTAGACAAGTCGGTCATTTAGGTGTAACGCGGTCAAACAAATTCTTCTGATCATCGCCCCTTATAGAGTTTAACCCGACAGTTGTTTGCCGTTCTTGATTTGCTGTCATTAATCGTCCACAGTTCCATTTTCAGCAGCTTACGCGTGGAGCTCGATTGGCTGACTGTTGTGTAATCGGATGGCCGCTCCAGTTTATTCACATTCGCAAGCCCCGTCATTGTAGATCATCCGGATAGTGGGATGCTAAACATTCAGGGAAGTCAATGACGAAGACGGTGTTTCTCAGGTAAAAAATTCCTGGTGGCTGGAAGCTGTGGCATCAACATATGATCCAAGTGAATCTTTCGCGTTGTAATATCGATGCTAGATCATGGGATGGTGTATCATTGAACTGGACCATCCGGTCTGGGCGGACGTCCGGAAGTTCACCGAACCACCGCTACACGGTTATGAACTCCTGGTAACGTGACAACGTTGCGGTATGACGAACGTGACCGCTTATTCACTGATCGTCTCGTTTTGGTAGGCCCTTAACGTTTTGATAGCACGCAGCGAAGAAAAGACCAGTACGTTAGGCTCAAAATCGTGGATCATAGAGGCTTTCTATGTATTTCTCTCTTTAGCTCTGTTTATGCATCGTACACGAGGATTTTCGTTTCTTTACCATTCCAAATTCAGCTTTGTTGTTTTGGTGATAATCTTGTGTATAGTAAACTAATACACACCACAATATTGAGATACTGTTGTGAACCGAGAATGCGGATGGCACACAAGTTGTTTATTTGAGAAACCAATACACGACTTAAGCGTCTCAACGGGACTACGAACAGAAACACTCATTTGCACGCCACACTCGTCTGAGGATGCTCCAGTCGCTTTAGACGCCATGTTTCAGTTCCGAAATGTGATGAAAGCCATTCTGCCATCCTGCCTTCCAGTGATCCTTCCCATATCTCTCCCGTATTTATCCGGCGATTATTTCGACCCAAGCTGCCACTGAATAGTGGTGTGAGTAGTATGGTGCGACTGTCTATCCTCACTACAATACTTCTTGGTGTGTATTTTTAGTATTTTTCTCCATTGTTAAAGTAAGGATTTCGCCCTCATACTAGCCTACCATCTCGCACACCAACATTGGCTGATTGACCTACAAATTCCCCTACTCAGGCGCCTCCCTATCTGGTTTCTTCTGGCTTGCACCGCACATAACGTGTGTGAGTAGGCCCACTACTGGTGCTATGTAGGCCACTTGTAGTGGCGGTTATGCTCAGGCCTCTTTTGACTTTGGTCACTGTGACGGGCTAATCCGGAAGCGTTTGCCATCAACTGTGTGCACTTACCCTGTACTCATTTTCCGTGCTTTATCATGGTGTTAATTTAATTGTGTTCAAATGACAGCGCTCACGTAGAATTGTGAGATTTGTTTTACCTGTGATGAACGCTAGTCTTCGTCGGCAGTCATCATGTCCAGCTGCGTTATCGGCGAAGCATGCGGAAGCTAGTATGAACTATAGCGAATGAAGCACCAATATTCAACAAAGCCCATGGATACCATGGAATGACCGCTTTATTTCGCTCCAAGCGTGCACTCGGCTACACTACGACTGAGTGGAATATCATATAAATGAAAGATATGGTCGTTCTTGTGTGATTAAGTTAGCGTCATTTGATCACATTATCGGAAGAACGTCTGCGTACTGCAGGTCTCAATCAGAAAGTGACTTCAAATTATGAAAGCCGGTGTTTGATCGCTGTTACGCGAAAGAATAGAACAACTTGCGTTCATACCGCAAGATACTAAGAACTACTGCACGTCAGGATTCTGTGTTAGGCGCAGCCATCTACAAATCTAACGGGCATCACAGCCTGAAACGAAAATCGCTCAAACTGCTAGTGTTTTATGGCAGGCCAAACTTTCCTACGTAACAGATCCTCGTGTTTCTTGCGGTGTGCCCAAGTACGACAGACTTAAATGTATTAGGTTCACCCTCGCGTTTTCCAGACAATGTCTTACAAACTTCAAGCATGTGTTACTATAATGCTCGCAGTTTTCTACCCGGTAATTGCAGATGTGATTACAGAGATCACTCCTTGGTGAGACATACGTGATTGGTCAGAGCGTCCTTCGTTAAAAAATTTTCCTTTGTTCCGGTGAATTCAAAGCAGTAAACCACGGAAGTGTAAAAATGATTTCCGTCTGCGTACACCAGGCATGACGGTCACGGTTGTCCTGGACTGGCAGTGCCGAGGTGGCTGGTCGAGTCGACTTTCTTCGTGTCTGACGGTTAACTTGACTGGGTTTGTGGCTTACTGGTTGGTTATCTCGCCCGTCTACCGAACGTACCTACAAAAGTGATTAGATGGTCCATTTGAAACTCTTACCAAAGACAGCATTGCTTTGTTGTTACCGTCCCTCATATTTACTGACAGTCTGTTGCTTAACAATTATAGTTGATAATTCGACAGATTGATCCCCACAAGGTATCGTTCACTCAATCTGTGAGATAAACTCTGTACGCTTGAGTGGCGAGATGCGCAGAGAAAGGTCATTGTTCCCATGCATGTTTCACATTATCCACTTATTCATTCCCTTCTAAAGAGTCAACTCTGGACATTCTTTGTCAATGCTGCGTCCAACTTGCGTAGGATGTGAGGTGAACGAATAATGAGCTGGCGTAAAGAAATGAAGTCGTTCACCAAAGGGCTAGCCACTGTCGGTCAGGTTCGTTTCCCCGGTTAGGGCCCTCGTGATTCACATAAATGATGCCTAGAGACTGTAGGTAACGTGGTAACTAGTCATTCTCAGTGACGTGAATGTCTCTTGTTGGACCGCGTTATCTGTAAAGCAAGTGGAGTTAATGATGCAGGACGGTGACAAGCATAAGGAAGCCGCCTTACATTGATCAACGTGTAGTTTGTAAGCTGTAGGCACCTTGGTGTTGAATATTTGCGTATAGACAGTAGTTTTAAATAGTCTTATCTCTCCCGTTTCCTTTTTCTTGGTTAGTTGGGCATCAGCGCGAACAGCAGGTGTATTGCTGTCTTTTCAGGCCGTGGGCCTGAACAAGTAATTCTGTGGGTAGACCCGCCACTCATAACCACACTGACTGAAACTATTCCAAAAGAACGATGTTATCAGAAAAACGGATGATCCGGACAGTGTAAGGTTAGACAGAGGTGTCAACAGTATCGTGGATGTAATCCTGGTATTGATTGTGGCACTTTGCTGTTTCGGACCTTTTGTCTAAACGGAGATTTGGGAGACCACAAGTAGCACTCACGACTCAGATCGATCTGTGTACCGTTATCTTTACTTCTGTACAAATCACACTTATGCGACTGACGTGTGAAGTGAGTTCATACCATAATCCTGTCTCGACTGTTATTCACATGACAAAGGGACTAAATGTATCGAGGATCACAGAAGCCCCCACCTTAGACATGTGCTGAATTTACTCAGCGGATCCGTTAGGATCATCTCAGTTCGTGAACACAGTTTACCCGCCGTTTCACAATCTTATCTCACTGTTAGCGATCTTGGTGGATAATATCCGGTGTGGCAAACGCTCGATATGAATACGGACGGCGTTACCCAACCATTGCAGTCTGTGCATTACTTGTACAACTAACTGTGTATCCTTAGTACGTGCCGGTGAATAGCCGAGTTGTTCACGGGACCAACACTTGGTGTGTTAACGTTGAAAGCACCAACATTAATTCGCATTCTAGGTCTGAGCAAGGGAAGAGGGAGGTCTGAGGCCAAACTGTAAGAGATGGGACTTACCGGCACAGTGTTACCTTGATTAGTTATATCTGTAGTGGGACCTGCGGAGTAATCACCAGAAATGGGGGCCGGGAGCCTGAGAGCAGTTTGATAGGGCAGTGGGGGAGCGGCCAGCAGTATTATTTTCTCGCCGCCGTATTCAGCAGACAGAGGTTCCGTTTATACTGCGAAGCGACCGATGCAGTATGGGATTCCTTGTATTTAGAATAGTCATTGTTGCACGTGGGCTGAGATACTGCCAGGACACCCTGTCCTAAGCAGAAGAGCGATTACGGTTCCCAACCAAAGCCTTTGGTTCGAAAGCCTGTACCACAGAAGCGGGTTGGTGGCAGTTTACCAGAACTGGTACTTTTTCCGGAAAAGATGCCAACAACTCCCAATCCCCAACCTAGAGTACCAGGAGACTGGTTTATCAGACCTCTACCTGTTGGCCTGCCTGGTATGAGTGAATCTGTTGGTGTAGTGGTCACACCGTCCAGGTTAGCCCAATGGGTCAATCGAGGTGTGTAAATCGTCACAACGCGTCAAGGTCAAGTCTCTTTGTGACGGTTCGTGTTCTCAGTGACGTGGCATACATCTAGGTTAGGATCTCAGGCACTATTCGCTAAGACAGCTTTTCGATCTGCTCAATATAGAATTTGGACAATAAAAACGATCATGTTAACCAGTTCTCCTGGCTCTGAAATGCGATTACCGGGGAAGACTTAAAGGTAAGGCGAAGGTAAATTAGGGAACGAAATGACTTAATGACGCCCCTATCATCATCATCATAGACCGCAATGCATCAGTGGTTAACACTAATGCTTAACTGCCACACAACCATGGAGAAACAGCAAACCCTATATAGAAAGAGAGAAGGAAAAAGAAGGGGACGGGAAGGGACCTAACTACTGAAAATGACTACGTCCATATTCAAACATTCAGCATCAAGGTGCCTACACCTTGCAAACAA
>QNGE01002081.1:44008-61270 GCA_008508345.1 Paragonimus westermani
CCCTAACAGAACCTGCCAAACGGACGGCACAAAGTCTACTATTAACAGGAATCCAATCTATCAATGCGGCTGCGGCCGTCGTGTTGAGGACTATACCTACTCCCGCTTGACCGGTAACCGCGGCCGGAGAGTCACCTGAAGTGTATAACCAGTATCGGGTAGAAAGTGCAGGTGCTGTTAATTCCATACGTTGACTACTGTCGTCGATTCTAGTCTCTGAGATACAGCAAACATCAATATCTAGCGAGTCCAACATTCGTGCGAGAGCAGCCTGTTGACCTATTTGTTTTAAAGTACGAACGTTGAAGGCACCTATATTAATTTGCGTTCTAGGTCGAAGCACAGGACGAGGGAGGTGTGAGACTGAGTGGCGAGAGCTGGGACTTATCGGCACAGTGTTACTACGATAAATTTTATCCGCTGTGGGACCTGCAGAGAAGTTATCAGAATTGGGGATCGGGAGGGGCCTGAGAGCTAAATTTGATAGGACAGTGGAGGATGGGTCAGCAGTAGCATATTTTCGCCTATCCACCCTGCTGTATGTAGCAGATAGGGCGACCCGGTTTATACTGCGAGACGGCCGATGCAGTATGGGGAAAACGACAACACTTTCGGTGGACCTGGCGTTTAACATACTAGAAAACAGAAGAGTGTCTTCTTGGGGGTTGGGGGCATCCAGGGCAAATGGCTGGAGTCAAACCTAATCAATAATGACAGACGTTTCTGCCCCGTAGGCGCAGCGTTTATAGTAGTGACGTCTGACCCGTCACTGTAGTGCGTAGTGAATCCAAATTACCAGTCTCAGCGACTAACAGTCGTGCCCGAAAAAAACGTAATTCGACCATAGACGTTGCATTAGCATTGGTGGGGGGGGTCCGCTACCTCCTTCGAATCGAGGGTAGTAACCAATAATGCTACCTTAATGTCATCTGACAAATCCAGTGGATTTCTCACTTTGACCGCGAGTTTACTAACGCAGATAATCCTGTCTCAACACAAACAGCAATGGGAGGAACCAAAACACTAATTGCCCCCATCGACAAACTGAGGTAAACTGCGGCTTGCTCACACCTCGCCTCGTATCCAGTCCAGTCTTTTCAAAGCCTTCTGTGTTGTTCAGACCTTCTTGGAAGTCAGTTAAGTGATCCTCTGTCAAATCTTTGCTACTCACATTCGGAGTACGAACAGATTTCATGTTAAAGTCGTTAATATTCGGGAGGTAGTCCTCAGAATCAATGCGTTACACTAACAGCTTCTTGTTAGAATTTCTATACTTATCTTCCCAATGTTCGGTTCCCGCATCCCTAAGAAGTATTGTGGACACTCGTCGATTAGGTGTTAAACTATTGAGAAGTTAAACTGCCAGTCCGAATGGAATACGTTAGTGCTGAAAAACATGAACGAACTAGATCAGTGCTTGTCCTTTGTAGTCCCAAACTACGCGTATCCGGGGTGAATTAACATTGCACGACTCATTTGGCATACCTGAAGCTCGTCGAATGAACAGATCGTGCGCACCATTCACCAAGGAATGCAACGCACACGCATCGGAACCTGAAAACCTGACAAAAAATGACAGAACAGGCCAACACAATAATCAATTTTCTATACACATAAAGAAATTAACCACCCGGTGCGACATAATAAAGATAAGGAAGTCGAGATTGCAGGATTAAAACTCATTCACACACATAGTACGACCGTGCTTATTCAACTGAGAGTAATTATAGTCGGAATAGCCGGTCAAAGGTAACATAGTACCGGAGAAATTGTTGCGAAACGATTATCCAAGTGTACACGAGCAGCAAAAATGCCAATGAAGACGGAAGGAGAGCACATATTTGTTACCGTACACAAAAACCATGAATCACTGGGCAGCAACTCCGATCTGATGACGGGATGCTGTTTAGCAAAACAAACAGATTACCAACGGTAAATAACGGACTGACAGGTATCCACGAATAAAACATGAGTATTGACGGAAGGTCAGAAGACCAAACGAGACAATTCTCGTCTAGAAAAAAACGCCACGGTAGTGTGTGAGCACAGATAAGCTAATGTACACAAAAGGAAGTCAATTGCCACATAGAATCAGGCAAAATGGTCAATACGACAAAGGAGAGCAGCTGAGGGATATATTGTAAAAAAGAAAACAACAAACAGTAGTAAGAGAGAGAGAGAAAACATACACAAGTTAGACGGACAGGCAGGTTATTCGCTGTGGACTGAAGTCAAGACTGTAGATAACGGCATTTAACAGGACGATATGTGAGACACAAAATCATCTCAGAAAGGATGAGTAATAGACTTATTGCTTAGTCTTCCTCCTCTTCCTCATTCATCTCACCCTCGTCACTCTCCTCAGCCTTCAACTTGTTTGTGTTCCGATCCGAATCGATATCCAAGAACTTGTAGGTTTCGGTGGCCATGTCAATTGCCCACTGGAACTTCTCGCGCAGTGTTTTGTTGTAAACCTTCTCGATGGGTACATTGAAACGTTTGCACCTGCGATCAAATAAAACCGAACGGTTTAACAATGAGTGGGGCACGTTCGTCTCCGTAAAAACCCGCCAAACAAAGATATAGTTTAGTAAGCTCTTTGAAATACACAGCCGCTAAGCTAGGCGGCATTTATCGCATGGAGTTCTCAAACTTTCTGTTTGGTATGACAAACAAAGTATTTGGATTTAACGATTTACCCAGCGGTAAGCAAGTGCATCAGCTGATAAGTCCCAACAATAATCAAAAGACAGCCAATGCAACATGTTTCACCGTGAAACGGGACAGCCATAATCCTGTTTCCTCACTAAATTTAGGTTAGATAACAGTTACATAAAGGCACAAGCAATTGATCATCATTACTAGCAACGCAACCAGCGCTCGCACCCCGGAGGCAGCACTGAGAGGTTTTTAGGATCTCGGGTTGGAGATTTCGGCAGGTAGTAGTGAATAATACTGAGAGTGAGATGATACCACTTCATTCAGTTCTACAGAATAACCCACAGAACCGGCTAAAGAGTACGGCTAATCTATATGATGTGTATCCTCAGAGCTCAAGTTGTTGTCACAAGACTGGGCTAACCCAGCTGATATCTTTGTTGTCACAGGCAAGCCGCTGTCGCCTATCTAAGTGTTACATCTCATCTGCTTACGATGTTGCCAAAGAAACGCGCTCATGAGAGTAGAAAAAGCGCGTGCTGTACTCGCTGAACCTTATCATTTATAGCATCACAAAGACACGCTTGTTTCTCAAAGGTAAAGTTTACAACGTTTTGCCCTGTGATTCATAGCCCTGGTTCGTTCGCGTATGAGATGCATACCTCCCGTATTAGACCATCGCTGTCTCTGCCAGTTAGCTTGTAACAAATGGGATGACTGGGTAAGTTACGCAACTGTCCGTCGGCACGCTCTTTGGGAAGTGTGCAAATTCGCGACCAATAAATTAGGAGATAGAAAAACACATTATACGACGATTGGGTCATATAATTCGCATGTCGACGGAGCGTCTGTCCTGTCACATACTGTTCGGCGCTACTGTTGATGGTCGGAGGAAGCGCCCGCTCATTCATCCACACCGCTGGTTTCAAACACTCACTAGCGAGACAGAGCGTCACAGTCAGTGACGAGCATCTATCCGTAAGATTGCTGGCATCTTTTTCTTGACTCTCCATTATACTTGCTTCTTTTTCCAAACATTCGTACTTATTTCTTATATCGCTGGTTCCCAGCTTATTGTGGAATTAGAGACAGGATGAGCCGCAGGAGCACTTCAAAGCTGGGAATGGTAATTATGAAATGGAGCATATACATCAAAGAAACACTTTTAAGCCCCTCAAAAGATTTTTCGTATTCACAGAGTTTTCTGCAGTGTTGTAAGTGCTCTGTATAATTTCCTGTGTGCCTGATGTACGAATAAATGAGACATCTTTTAGAAGATATTGAAGCAGTATTGTCAAGGGAAGCTACCAAAATATGAACAACCCTTAGCGATACGACAGACCAAAACATAAATTGTGGACACATTGAACATGTTAACAGTCAACTCGTCATTCGACTGTGCTCAAAAACTAAATGCGGGTAAGATGGAAATTTACGTAAATGTATAGCTGGCATCAATTATGGTAATGTTTGTAAGGCGAGATTTAACGCGCAATCTTTATACAGAAATAGCGATGCTGATAAAACGGAAGCGCTTCAACTGAAAAGTCGTCTAATATTAGGTTCTGAGTGATGAAATGAATAAAGGGATCAGCTTACCAAGCAATTGTAATACGTGGATCCAAGTAATTGAGTTTACTAGTGCCCAATGCTATTTCCTTGTTCTCATCACGATCCGTAGCCTGCAGCTGCAACTTCGCTAGTTGTTCCTTGGCCACACTTAGCCGCTTCTTCAGCTTCTCATAAGCCACTTTCTTCGCGACCTGCTTGTGCCGCTTATAATCCGCTTTAATTTGCTTCGCTTCATTGGTTATTTCGGAGATTTGGTCGCGCTTAGCGTCAATCTGAAAAATCGAATTATTCTATTGTAAGAAATTATTATCACACTCGAAAGGAATATGCATATGTGCGAAAAATTATACAAAATAAGTCTTGGACTGAACCTGTTGCTGACATTGACGGCGACGATAGAAAAAATTAAATAAGATCACTAAAAGCATAAGTACGGCGTGATCAAACTTGCCTTTCCACAGATATATGTCAACGGATGAAACATGTTACTATCTTGAAGAGCAATAAGGGTTGCACGGTGTTTTATCTTACACGACGTTACGGTTAGAGTTCTCACAACATGCAACCACATCCTCTTTCGATTGCGTCGTAAATTCTTCTTACGGTGAACAACTGCATAAATGATTAAAATGTCAAGTTCAGTCATATCCAAAGTGTGCAACGTAAGGACGAAGTTAAATTGTCTGAGTAAACGACCACAAAGTCAACTGTCTTCGTCAAACACGTTGAAACAAATTGTGTTCGTGCACACTGTGTAGAGCAGGAGGAACCTTAAATTTTCAGTGACTCCCGAATGTGTTCTATGGATAATGGTAGTTAGGTGCAATCCTTCATCAAATATGTTCCTGCAGAGTTTTGTAATACGAAACCCTTGTTTCACGAGATGTTACCCATCATGTTTGCAGAGTTTAGCAGGATAGTACCAGGTTGACCACACGCAGACAGAAACACTCAAGGTAGCCAGGTCCCAAACCCACGACTGTGGCGTGACGTGTATGTTTTCGTTACGTGAATGAAATAGGACAACAAAAGCCATACAGTCGACTTCAATTTAGTTGTTCGTTCGCAAGTCATAGGCTTGGTTAAGTTCATATATAAAAATTTCCGCAGAAATTAAGCTCCACCTGTGGCTTTTTCACTCGTTAAGTAAAACTTCGTGTTTGTATGGCAGTTATGGATCAGTGTCATCTACTGACGCACTGCAGTCGACGTACTAAACTCACCTTCTTTTGTAGATTTTCCATGGACTTCGCGAAAGATTTGGGGACAGCCCGTTGATGGTTGCACAAAACTGCAACCGCACGATTAGCTCGATTGTACGCAAGGACCTTTGCTTGCACAGTATCGTTGGGATCAGTCAACAACTCCAGCTGTTCCTCCAGAGTTCGACTGGCGTTGTACGTACGGAATACTTTGGCAGTTAACCCATCCATCAATTCACGAAGATATTGGTTGAGTACCGTGGTCTAAAAGGGATGACTGTCTAAAAAGCAGGGATTAAACCTACGTTGAGGCGGTCAAAAAGATCATCGTTCTCTTTCTTATTCTTTAAGAAAAGCTTGATATTTTTGAACACTCGCTTGGGAACGGGAACAGAATTCTGGTAGCGAATTGAGTCTTTACCGAGAAAGTCGAACTCGACGACAAAAGGTTTTCCATCGAGTTCCTCGTGCAGTTTTATGTGTTCGTATCGGAGCGAACAGCAACCGACAGTGTCCGCTTCATCTTCATCCTTCTCGTTGCCAGCACGCAGAGCAAGCTGAAAAGACGAAATTGTAAAATCAACACTCGACCGGCAAACAGCCCTCCAGGTGCCAACTGGAACTGCGAAATTAACAGCCACGTGATTATGTCGGATTAAAAGCCACAAAACACTATTAAACTCTGTCGACAAAAAGTTCACCGTGTGCGAATCTGAACAATTAAATTTAAATGTCCCTTTCGTCAATATTAAGTTATGAACCGATGCTGTGGCCATCCAATCAATAATGAACTATATGGAAAATTAATCAGACAACTTGTGCTAGCGCCGATAGTGAATAATACGAAAGCCCCTGTAGCAATCTTCAAACTAATTGGAGCTGAGCGCTCAAAATTATAGCTAAAACGCCACTTCCTAATATCATAAGCCACCAATACACTTCCTGACTACGATCAGCTTCAGTTATATTACCAACAACGATAGCAATACGCCTGAAGTTCATACCTGTGTGAAGCTGTCATTCGGCTATAGAAAAAAATGGCTATAGTTGAAAGGTACAATAATAATAATCGGCATTACATTATAAGCCATTTGCTTTAGCATGTATCGTTCAGAGGCAATATAACCTACCGTTGGCTGAAGCTATACGCTGATTAGGTTTGCGAACAACCTACTTAATTTGGCAGATAAACACTGTGACCAGGTCACCAAAACGGGCCTGTACAACACGAAACGTGCAATTCTATGCGCGAAAACGTTGCAGAGAATGGCATGGTTAGGAAACCACTCCTGATAAAAGCATCACCGATAACGCACTTTTTATGCGAAGCATTATGAGATAACTCCACTTCCAGTCGAGGACGCTACTGGTCAAACTAAGGTATACATAGCGATAGAACAGTACTAGCTTACCCAGCAGACGAACCAAATGGGCAAGCGAATAAAGGTGATTTGACAATGTACGGTATAACTATGGAAATCAAACACGAGACGTTACATCAGACATGACCGTCTTCTGTCAAAACGATAATCAATGAGACTGTAAACCACGGTCTCGGCTGTTGCTGGACTCAAGCCTTCAACAATCAGAACAGTGGTATCTACTGTCAAGTGGCTAACGGAACACGTATATTTGACACGACAGGTTGTTTAGAACCAGTCCGAACGGAAATCGAAATCCCTGTAGCTGACTCTCTGCCAGTACGATGACTATCAATTTAGCCTTGTTTCAAAATGCCACCAATCGTCATGTTGACAATACCACTATTCGTGCGTATTCAATCTCTAAGAGCAAAGTGGCGGGAGTTTGCAAACAATAAGGTGGTTGGCAGCGCGTAACGTACAACCATCCCAATTCACAGGGTAGCTTCACAAGTAGCTGTTAGGAAAGGCAACAGCTCATAGGATGTGACAAAGTAGTATAGTTGAATTACCTCCAAGTAATCTATGGTTTCTATGTGCCAGAGAACAGGTCATTTAGTGTAGACTATCCAGCAGAGACGATCGCCAAATTCAATCAACTCACGCGTGCTTATACTGCAATTAGAACATGTGCGTGGCTAAATCTTTGTACTCAGCTTAGAAAGGTCGACTGGGTTTCGCTAGCAACTTTAACACCTGATATTTGCCGTACACTGTTTAAACACATACAATGATGAAGTATCTACCTGAGGGATAACTTACTTTATCGATGAAATATAGAGCCACAGCACGCTGCCGAATGCGCATCTCCTTGTGTTTGAAATCAGCCCGGTAGTCTGCTCTTATCTTATCAATTATTTTGTGCAGAGCACGAGCGGTTTCGTATTTTTTCCAGTCTTTTTCGCCCTAAACACAAAACATTACCTGAACACCGATATAAGACAGCAAACCTTCAGCCGAGACGATGGGTTCAACATGACATATTTTAAACTGTTCTGTATATGTTCAGTCCAACAAGCAAGCCATGTTACGCTGTTATCATGTCGGACTTCTTTCCAACGATGGCCTTTGGGAGCAACAGGAATCTTGGAGTCCTTGGAACAATTAATAATCACGTCTTCAGGCAATACGCGCCTTTTTAGCATGCCCATTTTTGGATGGTTACCTCGACCACGAAACAGCCTAGGTGGTTCGATACGAAAATTCCCAATGCGTTGTTTATGTCCATCCAATATACAGTAGCCGTATTCGTTTTGGATGGCCAAATTTTCTTCTTTTACTTTTTGCTTTTCTTCTTTTGTACGATTTTTCCTCTCCTCGCTTAATTTCACAAAGTGGGCGTGCATTTCCTTAAAATCGCACTTGCTAAGTGACTTGATGATACGACGCTCATCCTCGTTCATCACCTATAATCGGGTAAAAGAACAAAGATGACCAATTACTTTAACCCAATCTTTAAAAAAGTTCTTGTTGAAAATCTCTTTCGTAGTATAATCGTGGTCAAGCATGGTTGCATAAAACCCCGCAACTTCTTCGGCAGCATCAGATAAACGGAGTGCTTTCCCATCGTAATAAAAATGAACATTATCTGGCAAACGTTCATATGGAGGTGCAAACACTGGCCCTTTATGTTCTAAGAAAGTCCACTTAACACCCGTGTCTAGTTTTTTTTCTTCCCACCACCTCCAAACATCTTCCGACTGTTCACTTTTTGATTTGTCGGGAGTAGCTGATGGCTTTGTGGGAGTGGCAGGTTCTTTCTTAATTTTCGGTTTTTCGACTTTTTGTGGTTTGGGTCGTTTTGAATCATCGTGATTTCGCACATCTGACCTCTGAAAGCAAAATTGAAATGGGATATAGAACTCACGTAGAAACTGTCTGGCGATTCCAGTTTCGGTTTCTTTGACAAGCGTTTTAACCTTGACGTTAGTCAATCACACAACCAGAATTCAAACGTACTTAGCTGATAAAGGTACATCCTCGTCCTCGTCGCTTGAGGAATCGTGCGTCCGTGATCTCTTCAACTTTTCAGATAAAGGAATATCGTCATCTGAGTCAGATTTGATGGATGCACTTTGCGTCCCATTGCCAACGTTAGATAAATTATTGAGAACACCGGTCATCGCTAAAAGAAGATTGCAAACGAATTAGTGGAGAAATAACTTCCGAAAAAGCCGTTTTCGAAGTTCAGACTCTTGGTTATATGTTGTCACGTGATGAACTGGTTGCACGAAACCCCTATGAAAACATTTGAAGACCACAGTCGCTGTGGTACAAACTCTTGTAATATAGCCGTTTGCTTCAAAATTCAACAGTGGCAGCACCAAGCGAGTAAAACGCCGCACTTTAAAAGCTACACACACTTGCTGATTTCGGATAAGGGAAATGAGATGTGTTTCATAGGATTATCAGGAAAATTCGGTCGAAAATCTCCAAAAATATTGGCAAACATGGTTCACAGCTTATCGTACGTCACCACCACTGCTTCCAGCTTAAAACGGTAACCGTGGTTGCCATGATTCGGGCTGCTATTAAGTCTGACAATGATATACGGAGTAGAAGTGTAATAAATAAGTGTAAGTATACACGGAAGAAAAGTGAAAAAGGGGGAAACAGCCAACAATCCTGTGAATGTTGACTCGCCATTGACAGCGACGGTCACGTCCGGGTGTGTCCAACCAGCCATGCGGACGATTGCTAAGTCCGTAACCGAGCGGACATCATCCATTAATTTTGCCCAGCTGGGCAGTCAAAGCTTTCATACCCCACAATTACGTCACTGCCTAGCCATCGCGCACTTTTTCCAACCATCAACAGAGAAAGGCTGAAGTAAATCGTGGAACAGGTTTAGAGTGAAAGAATTTTGTCTTCAAATTTCGTTTTTTCATTTTATTACTCACGAAATGCAAGTAGAACGAGTTTAACACGTCGCACCAATACAAGCTGTTAGGTTCACGAGCGGGGATGAACAATACCAACCTAAACTATGGTAGAGGTGCAGCTGACTTGGAAATATCACGCAAAACTGGCTTCCAGTTGCACATCGACAAACAGACTGCTCAGAATACAGTGACGACATGCATGTACATTCATGTGGAGAAAACATCATAAACGTAATGGTTGTTCGTAAAGAAAAGGGTGAACAACACCAGTACCGATTGCTAATTGTTTTGTGAGATCATTTTCGGAGCAGCAGACATCTGTAAAAACTGAGGAGACACGTTGACATCGGCATATCCAAGTCCATAAAGTAATTTGTACAACAATAACTGCGCGAGGAAGTTGCAGGCGGTCCGATGTCATAGCCAGAGTTTCATACACAATGGTAGGTGTCATCAACGCCGTTAAAAACACTTAAGGTGTTAAACTGCTCCATGATTAAAATTCCGACTACCAAATATGAGAAAAAGCAACTCCAACCACCCTTGGTGACCTGAAGACACTCGACAGCAACTATAAACAAACGTAATGCTTCACAAACGTGGAGACCTTCGTAAACACCCGGTGGGACAGGAGACACTCAAGAGTTTAGCCCCGAACGTTTATCCACAACGTCCACGATATCCTTTGGAACTTTACAGCAGTTTGGGTACCCAAAATGTAGAGGGTTGAATGGCGGATCCAATATTCAAGCACTCAGCTGTCTGGTGTATCACAAGGAAAGCACTTACGACGCCTGAATCCATATCGCATATCGGAGCTGAGAATAATCCGGATGACAAATCGGTATGCGACGAACTAAAAAAATGAAACGACTTTCTACGAGGTTCTAACCGTTGATATTGTGAAACCTATGCGGTTTACGTGGATTTTCTTCTACAGAATTGAGCGACTTTACTGGGGTTTCATTCCCAACCGTAAAAACTTGTTGAAGGGGTCGTAATCTCGTTGTTTTGAAGACTTCCAGCAGAGACAAGTTAAATAAAGAATGCGGTAATCTACGTTCTACGCGTCACTAGAATTGATCACTGACGTTTAAAACGTAACCACGAATGCTAACTGATGCAATAAGGACGGATAGAGCCGACAGCGCCTTTCTGAACCTGTGTACGAGGTTGTGACGTTTGTCATCACACGTGGTTTATATATATATATATATATATATATATATATATATATATATATGAAGTAGATCCCTGTTGCATGAACACAGTTTACTAAGTTTGAAGGCAAATTTACACGAATGTAAGTTTACACTCAACAAATTACTTCTACCAGCCAACAGGCTGTTAGAATACACACCTTACTGTGACGTACGTCCAGCGTGTACCGCACTTCCCTAATATTGTCGCCGATGTGCGGTCTAGCGGCAACTACAGAATTCGTGCTGCAGTCAGTTCCACCTACCGTGCGCTTGTTTCTCATGCCAACTGGAAGTTGAGTAACACTGCTGATCTGACGGGGCGAAATCTCATCTTGTCGGCCATTTGCAAAAAAGGTCACTTGGAAGAACTGGTTCCGGTTTTCGACGATCGCAGAACAGGTGTCCGTACTCCCCTTTAGATAATCCTTACTTTATGACGACACCAGATGGTATATCTGTTAACGCCGAATGTGTCAAGCGTCCATATCACACGCCTCTCGTAAAGAATAGTCCCAGTCGTTGACAGCCATATTCAGTGCGTGCACCATGATGTAGTTGAGTAGCCCCTAAGTGCTACTTAGTTTCCACTTGTAACTCGATTGTTTTACTTGCAAAGTGTCGGCGTCTTTGTGTAAAATGAGTGAACTAAGATAGTCAGGCTTCAGAGCACAGGGTATTTCCGCGTAGCAACATACCGGGTCACATACGAGCTGGATGTTAAGATGCATAAATATAGAAGAGAGCAAGCAAGACAACCACAGATCGAAAGTGCAACTGTGAACGATGTTCGGTACAGCCACCAATCAGTTGTAAACAGATCGCCATAGAAGGACATCAACAGACTTTTTAACAGTGACCGCCTAATGTAAAACTACTCATAGTTATGACTTCAAAGAAATACGAGATGATGCACACACACCGGTTGGCGGCATCCGATTCGGATTAGCCTGTCACAGTGACCGAAGCCAAAGGACGCCTGCGCTTAGCAATCACCGTAATTGGCTTGCGCTGCACCACTTGCAGTTCAACCCACACCACATATCCAGTGTAAACCCGAAGAAATAAGACCGGGAGGTGTACCAGTGGGGCCTTTCTGTCCAGCCGGCCAATGCTGGTTAGCCACTTGATTGGCTAATAAGGAAAGGAAACTCT
This sequence comes from Paragonimus westermani, assembly GCA_008508345.1. Classification (NCBI taxonomy): domain Eukaryota; kingdom Metazoa; phylum Platyhelminthes; class Trematoda; order Plagiorchiida; family Troglotrematidae; genus Paragonimus; species Paragonimus westermani. The sequence goes on from QNGE01002081.1 coordinate 56,098, forward strand.
TATCTCTCGGAAACTAAACAGAGAGGCTGCAATGACGAGATCTACACCAAGAAGGAAGATTTTTGAAGTGTAATACAAGAAGCATTGCAGTATAGGAGTGCAGGTTAGTGCATCCCGAAGAAGACAGGGATGAAAAGCGAAATTCTCATTGAACTGTGAAAAGCCAGGCAGACCATTCATCATACAATGCACCAACAAAGCCGAATAAAAGAATGGATAGAAGACCACAGACACTCAAGTTTCTGAAAAGAAGAGCGGATTAACTGTCAACGACCAGTCTGTTGGCCGATGCAGTCATTAACAGAAGTAGAATGGATATACTGATATGACCTACCTGAGCCTAGCGTACTCGCCGCCTCTTCGCCGACGGGGTACTATGAGTACGTTGGTGACCTACCAGCCCCAAACGGCCAGCGCATTCGCGGCCGCACACATCACAACGCCATATAGTCACGTCACCGCGACCTATGGCACCGATGGTTCCTTTGCGTACCGCACGCTTCCGCTCGCGACCGCGCAATAGTTGCTCGTTGAACGCTCGGACGCCCGCCCGAACCGTATTCCTCCAGGCCGTCCGGTTCAACGCCAAATCTTCCCAACATCTAAAATCAATGTTACAACGTGAAAGACTTACCTGCACAACATCCTGGTACCTCCGCTTCTGGCCACCGGGATTTCGCTTACCTGACTTCACTTGTCCGTACAGTAACTGCTTCGGGATACGGTCATCGCCCATCCGACGGACGTGACCGAGCCAACGGAGCTGGTTCAGCATCAACATGGCTTCCATCCCGTCCATGTCCACACGCCGCAGTACCTCAGTGTTCGGAATCATGTCCGACCACCGAATACCCAAGATGCGCCTCAGACACTGAACATGGAAGCTGCTCAAATAGCTCACGTTCCGCTGATACAATGTTCACGTCTCATTGCCGTACAGCAGGATAGACAGCACATAGCCGCCACTCTGTATGTTCTCAGGTTTACCTATGGTGACAAATCTCAACAGCCATAAAGAAAATGGGACAAAACGTTCTAGTGTATTTAACTGCCTAGTGCTCATTAGGGTGCACGCAAAATTACAACTTTCATGGATGAGATCGACATACTCAGTGTATGCCAGGCCAAAATCAACCTATGCACCCTAGGCTTCTGCGAGACGACTCGCATTCGTCAATGACCACAAAATGGCGTGCCTAAACTGGTAGGGATACAAACGCTCTACATCTACCAGGCCTTGCTTGCATCTCATCTAGGACTCCACCCACAAAACGACATCAAAGCACATCATCATCAGAGACAGCAATACGTCAGTGGTTCACACTAATGCTTAACTGCCACACAACCATGAAGAAAAAGCAAACCCTATATAGGGAGAGGGAATGAAAAAGAAGGGGACGGGAAGGGACCTAACTACTACTACTACTACTACATCAAAGCACATAGGGCGTGCATAGGGCATACAATGCATAAGCAAGATACTGCCTAGTGTGGTGCTACTGCCCGTGTAGCTGCCAACTGCTGGGTCTCTATGCGGTCGCTGAAAATTTCTGACGCTCTCCAGCAGCGAGTACAATCCAATCCTACATAAATTGAACATCAGTCACAACTGGTCATAGCTGTCGCAATTCCGTAGACTTTCCAGTCAGCCCCTTTCTAGCCAAGCGTTAGGCTCGAGTTTCGATCTAGTTAGAACTCGTCGGTAGTGTATATTTTTTGCCGTGGCTGGGACTATATCTCCAGCCAATCTTCCATGAGACAACCGTGTTGACCACTGTGCCACTGACCTCACATTAAGTAAAACTGAATCATCATAGCCACATTCAATTGGCCGAGCTACTCGCCTGGAGATCTGGAAGCAACCACGAGAGGATCGCGAGGTCTGATAGGTAGGCAAGCTATTGAGGCAACTCTCGAAAGCTTTTACCATCTCAACTAAGCAAAGGGTACCAGGAAGCCAGAAGTGAGCAGGGCAATCTGCGAAGCCAATGGTGAGCCTGTTCACAAACAAATTTATTCCCGCTGTTATTCTAGATAAGAATCCAACCCAAATCAAGCAGCTGACAGCTCTGCCTCAGAAACTCTGGCTCAATGGTCTCATCAGGTATTCATCATCATCATAGACAGCAATACATCAGTGGTTCACACTAAAGCTTAACTGCCACACAACCATGAAGACAAAGTAAACCCTATATAGGAAGAGAGAGAAGGAGAAAAGAAGGGGACGGGAAGGGACCTAACTACTGAAAATGACTACGTCCACATTCAAACATTCAACATCAAGGTGCCTACACCTTACAAACAAACAACCGAGCTGCAAGTGAGCGTATTCTACCAGTGCTGACTGTGTATGGACTAGAGTCAGTGTGAGCATATGCCGGAAAAAACATATCGTTTGTGATGGACGTCATTCGACATTCTAGCCTTACCTTCAATTCTGATGCCACAAGGAAGGTTCATAAGAGGTATGCAATCAAGCAGCACTTTCTCTGCGTGCGTTTAGGACCATTACAATACTGTCTTGGCCAATGACTTGAGCCGCATGGTCTCCAGACAAACACATTTTACTCACAGGGCAAAGTGACCGACGGAAGTCGGAGATGCAGCTGTGAGCTAAAACCCTGAGGCCGTGTTTCAGCAAGATAACAGGTATTGCTGACGACGGTCTGGGAAGTGCATGTAAGAGTTGCTTGTCGACCTGGTTACATAAGTGTTCGAATATTAATGGTGGCAAGCTTAGATGATATTTGGAAAGCAAGAGGGGATTTGTCAGTCAAGCAAAGAAGTTGTCTTGGTTTTTGGAGCACTATCAGTCTGACCGACTTCTGTCGCGACAAATAGACAGGACAAGTTTCTGGTGTGTTTGAAAATCACACCGAGGATCACTAAATAAAGTTAAACGAAGGAATTAAAAATGAGATTAACTGATCTGATACGGAAGAATGTGACATGAAAGCAAAGGCGGCCGCCGACATTTCAGCCAGAGATACAGTAGGAACATGAGATGAAAATTCATAGTTGACATACGTGCACAGTTGTGGGGACAGAATACTTTTCGATTATCCACACTGAAGAAGAGGGCTGGTTTGAGGGGCCCCACCCGGAGACTTCAGCTTAAAAGGAACGTGACTCACAAGGCAGTGAGGCGAAGCACAGAGTTCGCAGTTCACTGGGGGCTGATGACCAGTAGTGATTCAAGTGATATGCTCTTCGGGTGGAATTTGGCTGTCTAGGATGCTCAGTGCACTCTGCATGGAAGTATCACAAAGGCGGTGTAGCAGTTCGAGGATTCGTCAAGGAAGGCGGATTTAGTGTAGCAGACCTGTCCGATCAAGGAGTGCAAGACCAGCAATGTCGTTGCGACGTTTGCATCCCGTCGCCGAGTTCCGGTTATGTATAGGTTCAAACGCCCTTCAAATGACACTTAATTAGTCAACGTGCCCGGCACACGTTTCTTACTCGCTGGAGTTGGTGATCATAAAAGTAGCTCACACGCCTTCCTCGGGTCTTGTCCGTGGCTGTCGAAGACCGAAAAAGTCCCGAAGCCATAAGGGCAGCACGCTGCCTGGGAGTCCACGTGATCCCTTTAAGACACCCGGTACCTTCTCGTGACGGGGCAACGTGCATCAAGACGTAGCACTGTCGAAGATTTCACATATTCTTTTATGACACTCGGCTGTCAACCACGAATCCATCAGGCTCCGGCAGAACCACCGCACACTGTCCGCGATTGCCTATTGGCCCGGAGAACCCCGCTTACTCCACAGTTAGCCTTCACGCGGAAGGCCGTTCCCCGAACCCCAGCCTGGCGGCGAACCAAGTGGCGTTGAGCTAGCCTGCGCGTTTACCGGGCTCATACATCTGTGCAAATCATGGAGGAGTTAGTCTGATTCCTCTTGCGCCGAAGCTGTTTGCATCCACCGTACTTCGCAGACTAACAGAGACGCGCGAAAAACATATCGGTGAGAGGCAGGTTGAATTTCGCCTAGGCCGTGGTTACGCTGGTAACATATTCACACTCCGCCAGATGCTTGAACTACGTCATTCATACGAAAGGTCAAAAACTTGTTCTCGGTCGTCAGAGGGACCGTCTGTCGAGGGAGTGTATGTCCGAATGGACAATTTACTGTCAGACCTCGGGCTTATGGCAGCGTATCGCCGAACTTTTACATCTCAAATGGGGCAAAGGAAGGTTGTCCAGCCTCCTCTTTCCAATTCCAGTCCATGGTAGACCAAACCATAGTGTCTTGATAGACTACCGATATGTGTGGAACTGCTTCCAAGCACTCGAATTCGAAATATACAATGGCATGACGACGTTACTCTAATATGTTATGATTCCTGGGGAGCCCAGGAAATCTTGAAGAGAATGGAGGCTTCGGTTAGCCTGTTTGTTATGACCTTGCACCTACTAAGTGCAGAGTACTGTTACAAGACTACCAGGACTCTGCATCTGCTCTCACACTTGGTGTTGGGCCGTTGAGAATGGCCGAGTAGTTTATGTACCTTGGAAACTATATCAGCCTTGGTGGAATATCTGATGAGACCAAAAATCGCATAGCAAATACTCAGGCGGCGTTTCCTAGCTTACAACGTCCACGGCATTTGCATGATCTCAGTAGTTCTGCGAAAGTGTACATTACTATAAAATCGGTCCTATTGTGAAGCTCTGAAACCTGATCCATCAGCGTGGGGATGCTCACAGAGTATCCGGTTCCGACTACCACTGTCCCCGAAGCATTAGCGGCGTGCGATTGGAACACGGCGCTAACAGTGAGGAAGTTAAGCAACAGGCTTTGTTGTCTCGGTCACTCCGCAAGATTATTAACTCACTAACTGGCACACAGTGCTTTGTTTTTGAGTGATCGGTTAGCATTAAAGCGGCCGCTTGGTGGACAGCGTGCCAATTGTGCCCTAGGTACGAAGACATGTACACTGAAGCCTGCTCAAGTAGGGCGTCCTCGGCTATCTGGCTGCAGTCAGGATGACATTCAATCCCTTTGGTTGAGGGCGCTGTTTAATATGGCGAAGAACAGAAGTCAGTGTCACTCACGTTGAGAATCTGTATGCACCAAAACTTATTTCCTCTCTAAATCTTTTCCCTTTACCTTCCACCATGTCTTTCCTTCTCTCTCGTGGTTATTTCGTGTTTCTATATATATATATATATATA